>JAVTVY010007075.1:0-37455 GCA_036873755.1 Hanleya hanleyi
AACTTAATACAACTTTCATCTTTTGTGTGCCAAATTAAATGGATCTCATTGTTCCGTTCCTCCGATTATAAAGCATTTGTACTTTGCGACATGCCATTGTATGCTAGGTCTGGTACAGTATAATGTCTTCTCGGGAAGAACATTGTTAATTTTTGTCAGATAGATATGCCTGAAATTGAGACAGTGTTGTCGTAGAATAGTAGTTGGGATGCATGGGACTGATTCCATCACAGTATATCGCTCTCGTATTGTTTATGTAATAACGATATTTCGAAATACAAAACATAAAAGCGAGGTCTAGCCTCTATTTTTTCTGTTATCAATTTTGCCAGATTTGAAGCACGAAAAAGGCAGTGATACAAACTCTCCACCGGTCTACTTCTAATTGTGCAAGACGGAAAGCTGAATTATGATAATTTCTGCTTTCAATGTTGTAGAAGAAAACCTGAAATTTGGGAGCGGGGTTGAGTATGAATATGACTATATGCAGGCGCTTTCAAAAACCGATCCATCGTTCCTTCTCATTCACCAAACGCTATATAGACGATCTTCTCGCTGTGGATAATCGCTATATAAATGACGCAGTGAAGGATATATATCCACCTTCACTAGATTTGAAGGAAACTACAGACAGCCTACAGGCATATCATATTTAGATCTATATCTCTATAAAAATGAAGCGGGCATTCTCTCTCGTCGACTTTATGATAAAAGAGATGATTACAATTTCGACATCGTAAACTATCCCTTTTTGGATAGTAATATTCCAGTGGGACCTGCATATGGCGTATACATATCTCGCTTAGTAGCATTTGCTAGATCCTGTGTAAAATGTGACGATTTTAATCAACGTCACAAAATATTGTTGAAGAAACTTATAAAACAGGGCTATTCCATCAAACGCCTCCACTCAAAGTTTCTCAAATTTGGCGATACATATCGCATGCTGATAGCAAAATACGAACGTAGCGTGCAAGATCTATGGCGCTACGGTTCGTAACTTGTGTCTAATCCCGCTTAACCCGGGGTTAGGGGCCGTATGAACCCATGTACTTCAAGATCCTCATGGTACTCATATGATCAGTCACAATCAAAGCGTGAATGGGATACATCATTCTTTAGATGACGACTTTACAACGAATATTATGAATTAAGAATACTGATCAGCGATACGGATTTGATATTTTTGGAACATCATGATGTCTGGTCGGCATCATTGAAAACTGTCGACCGCTTCTCTCTTGCAGGAAACAAACGTATGTTTATGTATACTATGATTGTCTTTTTGAATTTGGTGCTAATACTGTTATATGGAATTGGTCTTTGGATTATGGACGCGGATATTCTCTAATGGACGACGGCTGAATTATGAATGACGGACTAGACGCTTGTAATTTCCATATTTCTATTTTTTTATAGCAAAACAGCAAAGCTGAATTGTAGAGTATAACACAGACCGGAACGAGTGTCTAGTTATACACAGATGATTATTTAAACCTGACTGATTTTGGTGAATTCAGCCGACCCAATCCCCCTTCCCAAAGTGATTTTTTCTTTGATGCTTCAAAACGCTGAGAACTGAAACTTTTCTGTCTTTATAGCTGATCCGATTGGGGTGATTTTGTGCATTTTCGGGTATAACTGGAACGTTTTGATCGTGTTTTGCATTTCTTCAAAAATTAGTGTTTGGTCCAAGTAAACGTGACCGGTACTATTTTACCTCAAAGCAGATAATTATTTACTAAATTACCAGATCGTCCACAAAAGTCGCCCAAAAATGGCTTATTTTTAGAATATTATGTCATTCTGACGTCATCAGGATCACCATCTTGGATTTAATTATATTTCCAGATGGCGCGTGAACCACAGCTACAATGTGGCAAGTTTCAGCTTCCTATAGCCCAAAGGATAATGAAAACAGCAAAGCTGCTTGGCAGCTAACTATTCCTTGTAATGATATTTTCTCTCAGATGCCCTTTGGGAGGCCCAGACGGCATCACATGGCGCAGAGTAAGTACCCTCTGATATGGTTCTGTACGCCTCAAGTGATGCATGTGCCAAATTTGGTACTTTGGACCAGTGTGTCACGATCTAATCAAAATATGGTCCCAACTCATCTGACAATCGCAGGCAGATCGTCCAGAATTCTGTCTGCTCGAATTTTGGTTGTAATAATTTTGTACGTACAAGAATGTCGAATGGCACGCATATTTGACAATTGCATGGATGCATATTGTTATGTGCATATAGTCTATTCCGACTTTCCGCAATCACTCCCGTCAAACATCATAGTGTTTTCTGTGTCTATATTCCAAAGATAATGGACTATATCTGGTTAAGAGTTGAGTTTCTGAATCCATTGGAGCGTGCTTATAGCCAATTTAGGCGTAAATAGCGGATTCCCCAACTTTTTATAAACAGTACATCACAGAAAATAGGAATAAAAACTATAACAACATTGTCCGAATACCTTGTATGTTTGATATGATATTACATGTACGTCAACATCTGTAAACTATTGCTCAAGGCGAATATCTTTATTGAAATATAATACATGTTGTTAGATTTGATAAGCTGGAATTAAACCAAGTAATTTTTAAGAGTTGGTTGTGAGATCGATTGAACGAACATACAGTGCACTGGGTGAACCAACTTACCTTCCCACAAATCGGTTTCCATGCGGTCCGGGAGTGTAGTGAAATATCGGCTCTGCAACGCCAAAGTAAAACAGACCCGTCCCAATTCCAGCCGAGAACAACATGGTGAAATACTGGAAATCAGTGTACTCGGGCTTCTCGTCTTCTTTGCCTAATTTTAACTTGGAATATTTGGAGAAATAAATAGCTATAATCAACAAGGCCCAAATGCTCCTGGCACCCATATATAGCCAGGAAAAAGTGTTACTGATATGGTTCATTATAGGCAGTAGCTCCTCAAACACGTCAAAAGTATCTCGCTGTTTATGGCAGCACCATCCCACCAGACCCCATATGGCAACAAGAGACAGAACGGTAACGATAGGGTTCAGCTCTATCCTGAACAATCCGCCTCCAAGCTTCACACGGTGGCATTTTCGCAACTGCTCCTCGATTATTATTTCTTCACCTTGGACATCCCTCTGATGTGGCACTGCATCTGGGATATTTGTTGTACCCTCCATGACTTGATGGTTAACGCTGAAATACTGGTACAGTTACTTGCACTCTGGTTATCGGATTTCTTGAAGAAACTTGATCGAGGCGATCAGCTCTGAAAAATTTCTTGTATCCTCCTGCGTCTGTTTCAGGGGGACAACAGTTGGAGGGCGTATGGAGACAGCTACACGTACACACCACGAGAGGAAAGTTAGAATTTACGTATATAACATGATAGACAAGAGGAACAAGAGAAATTTAATACGGTGTCTTCTCCTGGGTCAATTCAATGGGATTCAATTCTGTGGAATGATATATTGGGAAAGGTTGTATTATATATGCTTAACGGTTGGTGGTTTTCAAAGCCCATGTTTTATACACATTTGACCTACATTCAGTGGGCAATTGTGTAAATTTCTATACTACGCACAGGTAGGAAACCGACAGGAATGACCGCTTTTAATATGCCGCACCGCTAATAAATTATTCTATACTAGAATGTGCCACATGCTTCTATTAGGCGTTGGCAGGCTATATTATCCAGGGTCCAATCTTCATCCTGATATACAGTGTATATTTAATAATCTAAGTATTACTGAACAGTTTCATTCTGATATCCTATGTACACTCATCATTCTGAGTGCCATAACTCAGACAGTTTTCAACAGATATGCGCTATACTCCCATCACAACCAGATATTCGGTGTACACGCATCACTCTGAGTAATCGCCCTGGAGCAACCTTCATCCAGATGCCAGGCGTACACCTGCCAATCTAAGTGACAACACACAACAGTCTTCATCCAGATATCGGGTGTCCACACAGCAGTCTGAGTGACAAGACTTAGCAGTCTTCATCCAGATATCGGACGTCCACACAGCAGTCTGAGTGACGAGACCTAGCAGTCTTCATCCAGATATCGGGTGTCCATCCAAAAGCCTGAGTGACAACACTTAACTGTCTTAGATGTTGGGCCGACATCGGGCCTTACAGAATAGTATTTTTTTATTACGCCTCAGAGTAGCTTGTTTGATAGCCGATTGGTCAATTGCCATCACATAAATAGGTCAGGAAATGTGAATCAGTTGAAGATGTCTTAAGAAAACAAACCGCATTTTATCGTTGTTGTCGTCGCGTTTTCGGCTTAAACAAAGGCTCTTCGGCATAATAAAATCGTTATGATGTTTGTTTGAGGGGACATCCCAATTACCAGCATACGAGTTGTCAGAGCATTTCCATCATCGCTCTCTAGATGTGTATCTAATACCGCTTATGCCGGTGGTAGGGGCCGTGTGGTCATGTCATCCAAGTTGCCGCATGAACAGGTACAATAAATGCGTACCTGAGATACAACACATATCACGAATCGTTAGATTCTTGGTATGTGCTTTAGAGTAGGTTATTATACCAGAAGATTATAATGTGAAGTCATGTGGCTCTGCCATTATGACGGCACCTCTTCCCACTTCCATTGTATGCGTTGTAATTCATCCAGATATCGGACGTCCACCAACAGTCTGAGTGACAACACTCAGCAGTCTTCATCCAGATATTGGATGTCCACCAAACAGTCTGAGTGACAAAATTTAGCAGTCTTCATACAGATATCCAGTGCACACCCTTCAATCCAAGGTGACAACGCTCGGAATTCTTCATCTGGATACCCTTTGTCACTCTGAGAGACTGCATTGGACAGTCTTCATCCAGATATCCGGTGTACACTCATTTATATTCCTTAAAAGCCTCATTAGTAGATAATGATTAGCCGGTTCGAGCGCAGGGAAGCCGGGGAAGCCGATGACGTCATAATGGCGATATCTCGGGAACTAAGAATGATAGCGACTTGCGGCTTACGGCGTCGTATTTCTCTCGTATAGATGCGCGATAAATGTCCCATACAATTTTATCGCCCGACGGTAACTTTCGCCGCAATTAGACCATACTCGGTGTCACGTGATTCGGCGATTTCTCTCGAAATAAGCGACATACGTTGTATTCCTCGTGTAGGGATCAACCGTAAACCTTCTATACGAATTTATCGTATCTCCATAACTTTTCCCGCTATTCGGATGCGCATGCGTGGTGGTGGTGGTGGTGGTGGTGTACTGGATCTACACACACACACTTGGAGCGATAATATGCTCTTTCTTGCACCCGGAGAATCTAAAATGTGTATGTTTTATGGGAAAATAGGACGATTTGTCAACCATAGTGTTCCAGCACAGGCAGCAAATTCACACACTTGGAGCCATAGTATACTCTTTCTTGCACCCGGAGAATGTAAAATTTGTGTGTGGTCATAAGTAGGTCGAGACCACTTTTGCGACTAGGTTAGTAGGTCAAGTTGACGTCATATCTGTGTCAAAGGTCACTTCCGGTCACGGTACGGCCCAACAAGAGTTATCCCTCCCTACATAGCGGTCTGTTAGGTCTTACCTTAACGCCTTATCCTAACGCCCTAGCATACCTGTTTTTTCTTTTCTGGGCAAACCCTTGTTCTATTTATAGATCACACGGAAGTAGTAGAGAACGGGGAGTTTCGAAGGTGCAATGGCGAGCGTTTGGGGAGATGAGGGCCTTTATCCATACGGCTACCTGGTAAGTTACCATAGCGTATGTGAGAAGGAGGAGGAGGAGGAGGAGGAGGAAGAGTGAGGAGGACGAGGAGGAGGAGGAGGAAGAATTATATGACTAGTATAAAATAGAGACAAAGCAATACGAAGACTACTAAATAATCGCTTTATTCATCAACTCATAGCACTGCACAAATAATGAGAGAAAACTGCTTATGTGAAATACATCTCCATTGTCGTGGGTATCATTTCGACATCTAGTCTTCCATTCAATGTTTATGTACGAATATTTTCACTGGGAGGTTTCTAAAGGAATGCAAAAATTTCTCTCATAGAGTTATGATATAGGTATGACAACTTGAAATGTCGTAAAGAGGTGTTTGACGAGGTTTGGCGGACAAACAGTCTATACAACGGTATAAGTTTCGTCTCTAGGGCGATTCACGGGGAATTACAGGGGTCTTTATTGGGAATGGACGTTTTGGGAGCCCTCGTTGTCACTCAAAGTCGATTGAAGAAGATAATTTACAGTTTCCAGCTGCGTCTCTATGAAGCTTTGAAATACCACATGCAATGTCAGCAGATTCTGGGCACGGGTAGTTGTGTTGGTATCGTCTTCGGATCCTATCTGTTTCTTATGCAGTAGAAGACATACTCGGGTCAACAATTGGATGTCATCTAAGAGCGTGATAAGATGACAACGCATGCGTTGGTACTGAGAGGCACCACCTTGAGGTGTATTGATAATAGCATCGATTTGAACGTGGGTTCTACGTAACGCTTCGGCTAGAATATCCCCATCGTGGGGCTCAAAGTTTACATCGGTCAGCGTGGCCTCGGTAGCGTTCATGGTGAGATACAGAAGATGTTGCCGTGTGGGCTAGTCTTCATCGACTGCTATAGCTAATGGTAGCCCGTCTGCGAATCTATAAGACTAGCCCACACGGCAACATCTTCTATATCTCACCATGAACTCTACCGAGGCCACGCTGACCGATGTAAACTTTGAACCCCACGATGGGGATATTCTAGCCGAAGCGTGGCATTTCAAAGCTTCATAGAGACGCAGCTGGAAACTGGAAATTATCTTCTTCAATCGACTTTGAGTGACAACGAGGGCCCCCAAAACGTCCATTCCCAATAAAGACCCCTGTAATTCCCCGAGAATCGTCCTCGAGACGAAACTTATACCGTTGTATAGACTGTTTGTCCGCCAAACCTCGTCAAACACCTCTTTACGACATTTCAAGTTGTCATACCTATATCATAACTCTATGAGAGAAATTTTTGCATTCCTTTAGAAACCTCCCAGTGGAAATATTCGTACATAAACATTGAATGGAAGAGTAGATGCCGAAGTGATACCCACGACAATGGAGATGTATTTCACATACGTAGTTTTCTCTCATTATTTGTGCAGTGCTATGAGTTGATGAATAAAGCGATTATTTAGTAGTCTTCGTATTGCTTTGTCTCTATTTTATACTAGCCATATAATTCCTCTTCCTTCTCCTCCTCCTCGTCCTCCTCGCTCCTCCTCCTCCTCCTCCTCCTCCTCATCCTCCTCCTTATTCCTCCTCCTCCTCCTCCACCTCCTCCTCCTCCTTCTCACATACGCTATGGTAACTTACCAGGTAGCCGTATGGATAAAGGCCCTCATCTCCCCAAACGCTCTCCATTGCACCTTCGAAACTCCCCGTTCTCTACTACTTCCGTGTGATCTATAAATAGAACAAGGGTTTGCCCAGAAAAGAAAAACTGGTATGCTAGGGCGTTAGGATAAGGCGTTAAGGTAAGACCTAACATACCGCTATGTAGGGAGGGATAACTCTTGTTGGGCCGTACCGTGACCGGAAGTGACCTTTGACACGGATATGACGTCAACTTGACCTACTAACCTAGTTGCAAAAGTCGTCTTGACCTACTTATGACCACACACAAATTTTACATTCTCCGGGTGCAAGAAAGAGTATACTATGGCTCCAAGTGTGTGAATTTGCTGCCTGTGCTGGAACACTATGGTTGACAAATCGTCCTATTTTCCCATAAAACATACACATTTTACATTCTCCGGGTGCAAGAAAGAGCATATTATCGCTCCAAGTGTGTGTGTGTGGATCCAGTACACCACCACCACCACCACCACCCACCACCACCACCACGCATACGCACCCGAATAGCGGGGAAAGTTACGGAGATACGATAAATTCGTATAGAAGCTTTATGGTAGACTCCTACACGAGGAATACAACGCCTCAAACCGCGAGCCCGTATGTCGCTTATTTCGAGAGAAATCGCCGATTCACGTGACACCGATTATCGTCTAATTGCGGCGAAAGTTAGCGTCGGACGATAAAATTGTATTGGACATTTATCGCGCATCTATACGAGAGGAATACGACGCCGTAAGCCGCGAGTCGCTATCATTCTTGGTTCCCGAGATATCGCCATTATGACGGCATCGGCTTCCCCGGCTTCCCTGCGCTCGAACCGGCTAATCATTAGTAGATAATGATTAGATAATGGAAGCCGGGAAGCCGATGACATTTACCGAGGGCGATATCTCGGAAACTAAGAATGATAGCGACTCGCGGCTTACGGTATCCTATTCCCCTCGTATAGATGCACGATAAAGGTCCTATACAATTTTATCGCCTGACGGTAACTTTCGCCGTAATTAGACGATAATCGGTGTCACGTGATTCGACCATTTCTCGCGAAATAAGCGACATACGCACACGCTGTTTGCGACGTTGCATTCCACGTATCGAGTTCTACCGTAAAGCTCCTATACGAATTTATCGTATCTCCGGAACTTTCCCCGCTATGCGGGTGCGCATGCGTGGTAGTGGTGGTGGTGTTGGTGGTAGTGTACTGGATCCACACACACACACACTTGGCGCGATAATATGCTCTTTCTTGCACCCGGAGAATGTAAAATGTGTATGTTTTATGGGAAACTAGAACGATTTGTCAACCATAGTGTTCCAGCAGAGGCAGCAAATTCACACACTTGGAGCCATAGTATACTCTTTCTTGCACCCGGAGAATGTAAAATTTGTGTGTGGTCATAAGTAGATCGAGACGACCTTTGCAACTCGGTTAATAGGTCAAGTTGACGTCATATCCGTGCCAAAGGTCACTTCCGGTCACGGTACGGCTCAACAAAAGTTATCTCTCCCTACATAGCGGTCTCTTAGGTCTTACCTTAACGCCTTATCCTAACGCCCTATCATATCAGTTTTTCTTTTCTGAGCAAACCCTTGTTCTATTAATAGATCACAAGGAAGTAGTAGAGAACGGGGATTTTCGGAGTTGCAATGAAGAGCGTTTGGGGAGATGAGGGCCTTTATCCGTACAGCTACCTGGTAAGTTATCATAGCGTATATGAGAAGGAGGAGGAGGAGGAGGAGGAGGAGGAATGAGGAGGAGGAATGAGGAGGAGGAGGAGGAGGAGGAGGAGTGAGGAGGAGGAGGAGGAGGAGGAATTATATGACTAGTATAAAATAGAGACAAAGCAATACAAAGATTACTAAATAATCGCTTTATTCATCAACTCATAGCACTGCACAAATAATGAGAGAAAACTGCTTTTGTGAAATACATCTCCATTGTCGTGGGTATCATTTCGACATCTAGCCTTCCATTCAATGTTTATGTGCGATTATTTCCACTGGGGTCTTTATTCGAAGTCCTCGCTATCACCGTCATCAATCAACTTATCGAATAAGCATTTCCGCATCTTAATCGTCTGTCTGAGAGCTTCCTCGTAGTCTATGTCGTATATCATTTGTAGACGCCTCGTTGTTTTCAAGATCTCGTTATGAATATAATCAGTTTGTAGCTCCTGTATGTTCACGAGGGGGTTGTAGTAGTTTTGACGTAAGGTCTTTATCATCGTTGGAATATAATCCTCCATAGCATTCTCGGGGAATTACAAGGGTCTTTATTGGGAATGGACGTTTTCGGAGGCCTCGTTGTCACTCAGAGTCGATTGAAGAAGATAATTTCCAGTTTCCAGCTGCGTCTCTATGAAGCTTTGAAATGCCACATGCAATGTCAGCAGATTCTGGGCACGGGTAGTTGTGTTGATATCGTCTTCGGATCCTATCTGTTTCTTATGCAGTAGAAGACATACTCGGGTCAACAATTGGATGTCATCTAAGAGCGTGATAAGATGACAACGCATGCGTTGGTACTGAGAGGCACCATCTTGAGGTCTATTGATAATAGCATCGAGTTGAACGTGGGTTCTACGTAACGCTTCGGCTAGAATATCCCCATCGTGGGGTTCAAAGTTTACATCGGTCAGCGTGGCCTTGGTAGCGTTCATGGTGAGATATAGAAGATGTTGCCGTGTGGGCTAGTATTATAGATTCGCAGACGGGCTACCATTGGCCCTTTGTCTCTATTTTACACTAGTCATATAATTCCTCCTCCTCCTCCTCCTCACTCCTCCTCCTCCTCCTCCTCCTTCTCACATACGCTATGATAACTTACCAGGTAGCTGTACGGATAAAGGCCCTCTTCTCCCCAAGAAGACCTCCGAAACTCCCCGTTCTCTACTACTTCCTTGTGATCTATAAATAGAACAAGGGTTTGCTCAGAAAACAAAAACTGGTATGCTAGGGCGTTAGGATAAGGCGTTAAGGTAAGACCTAAGAGACCGCTATGTTGGGAAAGATAACTCTTGTTGAGCCGTACCGTGACTGGAAGTGACCTTTGGCACGGATATGACGTCAACTTGACCTACTAACCGAGTTGCAAAGGTCGTCTCGACCTACTTATGACCACACACAAATTTTACATTCTCCGGGTGCAAGAAAGAGTATACTATGGCTCCAAGTGTGTGAATTTGCTGCCTGTGCTGGAACACTATGGTTGACAAATCGTCCTAGTTTCCCATAAAACATACACATTTTACATTCTCCGGGTGCAAGAAAGAGCATATTATCGCTCCAAGTGTGTGTGTGTGGATCCAGTACACCACCACCACCACCACCACCCACCACCACCACCACGCATACGCACCCGAATAGCGGGGAAAGTTACGGAGATACGATAAATTCGTATAGAAGCTTTATGGTAGACTCCTACACGAGGAATACAACGCCTCAAACCGCGAGCCCGTATGTCGCTTATTTCGAGAGAAATCGCCGATTCACGTGACACCGATTATCGTCTAATTGCGGCGAAAGTTACCGTCGGACGATAAAATTGTATTGGACATTTATCGCGCATCTATACGAGAGGAATACGACGCCGTAAGCCGCGATTCGCTATCATTCTTGGTTCCCGAGATATCGCCATTATGACGGCATCGGCTTCCCCGGCTTCCCTGCGCTCGAACCGGCTAATCATTAGTAGATAATGATTAGCCGGTTCGAGGACGGAAGACGGGAAGCCGATGACATTTACCGAGGGCGATATCTCGGAAACTAAGAATGATAGCGACTCGCGGCTTACGGTATCCTATTCCCCTCGTATAGATGCGATAAAGGTCCTATACAATTTTATCGCCTGACGGTAACTTTCGCCGTAATTAGACGATAATCGGTGTCACGTGATTCGACCATTTCTCGCGAAATAAGCGACATACGCACACGCTGTTTGCGACGTTGCATTCCACGTATCGAGTTCTACCGTAAAGCTCCTATACGAATTTATCGTATCTCCGGAACTTTCCCCGCTATGCGGGTGCGCATGCGTGGTAGTGGTGGTGGTGTTGGTGGTAGTGTACTGGATCCACACACACACACACTTGGAGCGATAATATGCTCTTTCTTGCACCCGGAGAATGTAAAATGTGTATGTTTTATGGGAAACTAGAACGATTTGTCAACCATAGTGTTCCAGCAGAGGCAGCAAATTCACACACTTGGAGCCATAGTATACTCTTTCTTGCACCCGGAGAATGTAAAATTTGTGTGTGGTCATAAGTAGATCGAGACGACCTTTGCAACTCGGTTAATAGGTCAAGTTGACGTCATATCCGTGCCAAAGGTCACTTCCGGTCACGGTACGGCTCAACAAAAGTTATCTCTCCCTACATAGCGGTCTCTTAGGTCTTACCTTAACGCCTTATCCTAACGCCCTATCATATCAGTTTTTCTTTTCTGAGCAAACCCTTGTTCTATTAATAGATCACAAGGAAGTAGTAGAGAACGGGGATTTTCGGAGTTGCAATGAAGAGCGTTTGGGGAGATGAGGGCCTTTATCCGTACAGCTACCTGGTAAGTTATCATAGCGTATATGAGAAGGAGGAGGAGGAGAAGGAGGAGGAGGAATGAGGAGGAGGAGGATGAGGAGGAGGAGGAGGAGGAGGAGGAGTGAGGAGGAGGAGGAGGAGGAGGAATTATATGACTAGTATAAAATAGAGACAAAGCAATACAAAGATTACTAAATAATCGCTTTATTCATCAACTCATAGCACTGCACAAATAATGAGAGAAAACTGCTTTTGTGAAATACATCTCCATTGTCGTGGGTATCATTTCGACATCTAGCCTTCCATTCAATGTTTATGTGCGATTATTTCCACTGGGGTCTTTATTCGAAGTCCTCGCTATCACCGTCATCAATCAACTTATCGAATAAGCATTTCCGCATCTTAATCGTCTGTCTGAGAGCTTCCTCGTAGTCTATGTCGTATATCATTTGTAGACGCCTCGTTGTTTTCAAGATCTCGTTATGAATATAATCAGTTTGTAGCTCCTGTATGTTCACGAGGGGGTTGTAGTAGTTTTGACGTAAGGTCTTTATCATCGTTGGAATATAATCCTCCATAGCATTCTCGGGGAATTACAAGGGTCTTTATTGGGAATGGACGTTTTCGGAGGCCTCGTTGTCACTCAGAGTCGATTGAAGAAGATAATTTCCAGTTTCCAGCTGCGTCTCTATGAAGCTTTGAAATGCCACATGCAATGTCAGCAGATTCTGGGCACGGGTAGTTGTGTTGATATCGTCTTCGGATCCTATCTGTTTCTTATGCAGTAGAAGACATACTCGGGTCAACAATTGGATGTCATCTAAGAGCGTGATAAGATGACAACGCATGCGTTGGTACTGAGAGGCACCATCTTGAGGTCTATTGATAATAGCATCGAGTTGAACGTGGGTTCTACGTAACGCTTCGGCTAGAATATCCCCATCGTGGGGTTCAAAGTTTACATCGGTCAGCGTGGCCTTGGTAGCGTTCATGGTGAGATATAGAAGATGTTGCCGTGTGGGCTAGTATTATAGATTCGCAGACGGGCTACCATTGGCCCTTTGTCTCTATTTTACACTAGTCATATAATTCCTCCTCCTCCTCCTCCTCACTCCTCCTCCTCCTCCTCCTCCTTCTCACATACGCTATGATAACTTACCAGGTAGCTGTACGGATAAAGGCCCTCTTCTCCCCAAGAAGACCTCCGAAACTCCCCGTTCTCTACTACTTCCTTGTGATCTATAAATAGAACAAGGGTTTGCTCAGAAAACAAAAACTGGTATGCTAGGGCGTTAGGATAAGGCGTTAAGGTAAGACCTAAGAGACCGCTATGTTGGGAAAGATAACTCTTGTTGAGCCGTACCGTGACTGGAAGTGACCTTTGGCACGGATATGACGTCAACTTGACCTACTAACCGAGTTGCAAAGGTCGTCTCGACCTACTTATGACCACACACAAATTTTACATTCTCCGGGTGCAAGAAAGAGTATACTATGGCTCCAAGTGTGTGAATTTGCTGCCTGTGCTGGAACACTATGGTTGACAAATCGTCCTAGTTTCCCATAAAACATACACATTTTACATTCTCCGGGTGCAAGAAAGAGCATATTATCGCTCCAAGTGTGTGTGTGTGGATCCAGTACACCACCACCACCACCACCACCCACCACCACCACCACGCATACGCACCCGAATAGCGGGGAAAGTTACGGAGATACGATAAATTCGTATAGAAGCTTTATGGTAGACTCCTACACGAGGAATACAACGCCTCAAACCGCGAGCCCGTATGTCGCTTATTTCGAGAGAAATCGCCGATTCACGTGACACCGATTATCGTCTAATTGCGGCGAAAGTTACCGTCGGACGATAAAATTGTATTGGACATTTATCGCGCATCTATACGAGAGGAATACGACGCCGTAAGCCGCGATTCGCTATCATTCTTGGTTCCCGAGATATCGCCATTATGACGGCATCGGCTTCCCCGGCTTCCCTGCGCTCGAACCGGCTAATCATTAGTAGATAATGATTAGCCGGTTCGAGGACAGGGAAGACGGGAAGCCGATGACATTTACCGAGGGCGATATCTCGGAAACTAAGAATGATAGCGACTCGCGGCTTACGGTATCCTATTCCCCTCGTATAGATGCACGATAAAGGTCCTATACAATTTTATCGCCTGACGGTAACTTTCGCGGTAATTAGACGATAATCGGTGTCACGTGATTCGACCATTTCTCGCGAAATAAGCGACATACGCACACGCTGTTTGCGACGTTGCATTCCACGTATCGAGTTCTACCGTAAAGCTCCTATACGAATTTATCGTATCTCCGGAACTTTCCCCGCTATGCGGGTGCGCATGCGTGGTAGTGGTGGTGGTGTTGGTGGTAGTGTACTGGATCCACACACACACACACTTGGCGCGATAATATGCTCTTTCTTGCACCCGGAGAATGTAAAATGTGTATGTTTTATGGGAAACTAGAACGATTTGTCAACCATAGTGTTCCAGCAGAGGCAGCAAATTCACACACTTGGAGCCATAGTATACTCTTTCTTGCACCCGGAGAATGTAAAATTTGTGTGTGGTCATAAGTAGATCGAGACGACCTTTGCAACTCGGTTAATAGGTCAAGTTGACGTCATATCCGTGCCAAAGGTCACTTCCGGTCACGGTACGGCTCAACAAAAGTTATCTCTCCCTACATAGCGGTCTCTTAGGTCTTACCTTAACGCCTTATCCTAACGCCCTATCATATCAGTTTTTCTTTTCTGAGCAAACCCTTGTTCTATTAATAGATCACAAGGAAGTAGTAGAGAACGGGGATTTTCGGAGTTGCAATGAAGAGCGTTTGGGGAGATGAGGGCCTTTATCCGTACAGCTACCTGGTAAGTTATCATAGCGTATATGAGAAGGAGGAGGAGGAGAAGGAGGAGGAGGAATGAGGAGGAGGAGGATGAGGAGGAGGAGGAGGAGGAGGAGGAGTGAGGAGGAGGAGGAGGAGGAGGAATTATATGACTAGTATAAAATAGAGACAAAGCAATACAAAGATTACTAAATAATCGCTTTATTCATCAACTCATAGCACTGCACAAATAATGAGAGAAAACTGCTTTTGTGAAATACATCTCCATTGTCGTGGGTATCATTTCGACATCTAGCCTTCCATTCAATGTTTATGTGCGATTATTTCCACTGGGGTCTTTATTCGAAGTCCTCGCTATCACCGTCATCAATCAACTTATCGAATAAGCATTTCCGCATCTTAATCGTCTGTCTGAGAGCTTCCTCGTAGTCTATGTCGTATATCATTTGTAGACGCCTCGTTGTTTTCAAGATCTCGTTATGAATATAATCAGTTTGTAGCTCCTGTATGTTCACGAGGGGGTTGTAGTAGTTTTGACGTAAGGTCTTTATCATCGTTGGAATATAATCCTCCATAGCATTCTCGGGGAATTACAAGGGTCTTTATTGGGAATGGACGTTTTCGGAGGCCTCGTTGTCACTCAGAGTCGATTGAAGAAGATAATTTCCAGTTTCCAGCTGCGTCTCTATGAAGCTTTGAAATGCCACATGCAATGTCAGCAGATTCTGGGCACGGGTAGTTGTGTTGATATCGTCTTCGGATCCTATCTGTTTCTTATGCAGTAGAAGACATACTCGGGTCAACAATTGGATGTCATCTAAGAGCGTGATAAGATGACAACGCATGCGTTGGTACTGAGAGGCACCATCTTGAGGTCTATTGATAATAGCATCGAGTTGAACGTGGGTTCTACGTAACGCTTCGGCTAGAATATCCCCATCGTGGGGTTCAAAGTTTACATCGGTCAGCGTGGCCTTGGTAGCGTTCATGGTGAGATATAGAAGATGTTGCCGTGTGGGCTAGTATTATAGATTCGCAGACGGGCTACCATTGGCCCTTTGTCTCTATTTTACACTAGTCATATAATTCCTCCTCCTCCTCCTCCTCACTCCTCCTCCTCCTCCTCCTCCTTCTCACATACGCTATGATAACTTACCAGGTAGCTGTACGGATAAAGGCCCTCTTCTCCCCAAGAAGACCTCCGAAACTCCCCGTTCTCTACTACTTCCTTGTGATCTATAAATAGAACAAGGGTTTGCTCAGAAAACAAAAACTGGTATGCTAGGGCGTTAGGATAAGGCGTTAAGGTAAGACCTAAGAGACCGCTATGTTGGGAAAGATAACTCTTGTTGAGCCGTACCGTGACTGGAAGTGACCTTTGGCACGGATATGACGTCAACTTGACCTACTAACCGAGTTGCAAAGGTCGTCTCGACCTACTTATGACCACACACAAATTTTACATTCTCCGGGTGCAAGAAAGAGTATACTATGGCTCCAAGTGTGTGAATTTGCTGCCTGTGCTGGAACACTATGGTTGACAAATCGTCCTAGTTTCCCATAAAACATACACATTTTACATTCTCCGGGTGCAAGAAAGAGCATATTATCGCTCCAAGTGTGTGTGTGTGGATCCAGTACACCACCACCACCACCACCACCCACCACCACCACCACGCATACGCACCCGAATAGCGGGGAAAGTTACGGAGATACGATAAATTCGTATAGAAGCTTTATGGTAGACTCCTACACGAGGAATACAACGCCTCAAACCGCGAGCCCGTATGTCGCTTATTTCGAGAGAAATCGCCGATTCACGTGACACCGATTATCGTCTAATTGCGGCGAAAGTTACCGTCGGACGATAAAATTGTATTGGACATTTATCGCGCATCTATACGAGAGGAATACGACGCCGTAAGCCGCGATTCGCTATCATTCTTGGTTCCCGAGATATCGCCATTATGACGGCATCGGCTTCCCCGGCTTCCCTGCGCTCGAACCGGCTAATCATTAGTAGATAATGATTAGCCGGTTCGAGGACAGGGAAGACGGGAAGCCGATGACATTTACCGAGGGCGATATCTCGGAAACTAAGAATGATAGCGACTCGCGGCTTACGGTATCCTATTCCCCTCGTATAGATGCACGATAAAGGTCCTATACAATTTTATCGCCTGACGGTAACTTTCGCGGTAATTAGACGATAATCGGTGTCACGTGATTCGACCATTTCTCGCGAAATAAGCGACATACGCACACGCTGTTTGCGACGTTGCATTCCACGTATCGAGTTCTACCGTAAAGCTCCTATACGAATTTATCGTATCTCCGGAACTTTCCCCGCTATGCGGGTGCGCATGCGTGGTAGTGGTGGTGGTGTTGGTGGTAGTGTACTGGATCCACACACACACACACTTGGAGCGATAATATGCTCTTTCTTGCACCCGGAGAATGTAAAATGTGTATGTTTTATGGGAAACTAGAACGATTTGTCAACCATAGTGTTCCAGCAGAGGCAGCAAATTCACACACTTGGAGCCATAGTATACTCTTTCTTGCACCCGGAGAATGTAAAATTTGTGTGTGGTCATAAGTAGATCGAGACGACCTTTGCAACTCGGTTAATAGGTCAAGTTGACGTCATATCCGTGCCAAAGGTCACTTCCGGTCACGGTACGGCTCAACAAAAGTTATCTCTCCCTACATAGCGGTCTCTTAGGTCTTACCTTAACGCCTTATCCTAACGCCCTATCATATCAGTTTTTCTTTTCTGAGCAAACCCTTGTTCTATTAATAGATCACAAGGAAGTAGTAGAGAACGGGGATTTTCGGAGTTGCAATGAAGAGCGTTTGGGGAGATGAGGGCCTTTATCCGTACAGCTACCTGGTAAGTTATCATAGCGTATATGAGAAGGAGGAGGAGGAGAAGGAGGAGGAGGAATGAGGAGGAGGAGGATGAGGAGGAGGAGGAGGAGGAGGAGGAGTGAGGAGGAGGAGGAGGAGGAGGAATTATATGACTAGTATAAAATAGAGACAAAGCAATACAAAGATTACTAAATAATCGCTTTATTCATCAACTCATAGCACTGCACAAATAATGAGAGAAAACTGCTTTTGTGAAATACATCTCCATTGTCGTGGGTATCATTTCGACATCTAGCCTTCCATTCAATGTTTATGTGCGATTATTTCCACTGGGGTCTTTATTCGAAGTCCTCGCTATCACCGTCATCAATCAACTTATCGAATAAGCATTTCCGCATCTTAATCGTCTGTCTGAGAGCTTCCTCGTAGTCTATGTCGTATATCATTTGTAGACGCCTCGTTGTTTTCAAGATCTCGTTATGAATATAATCAGTTTGTAGCTCCTGTATGTTCACGAGGGGGTTGTAGTAGTTTTGACGTAAGGTCTTTATCATCGTTGGAATATAATCCTCCATAGCATTCTCGGGGAATTACAAGGGTCTTTATTGGGAATGGACGTTTTCGGAGGCCTCGTTGTCACTCAGAGTCGATTGAAGAAGATAATTTCCAGTTTCCAGCTGCGTCTCTATGAAGCTTTGAAATGCCACATGCAATGTCAGCAGATTCTGGGCACGGGTAGTTGTGTTGATATCGTCTTCGGATCCTATCTGTTTCTTATGCAGTAGAAGACATACTCGGGTCAACAATTGGATGTCATCTAAGAGCGTGATAAGATGACAACGCATGCGTTGGTACTGAGAGGCACCATCTTGAGGTCTATTGATAATAGCATCGAGTTGAACGTGGGTTCTACGTAACGCTTCGGCTAGAATATCCCCATCGTGGGGTTCAAAGTTTACATCGGTCAGCGTGGCCTTGGTAGCGTTCATGGTGAGATATAGAAGATGTTGCCGTGTGGGCTAGTATTATAGATTCGCAGACGGGCTACCATTGGCCCTTTGTCTCTATTTTACACTAGTCATATAATTCCTCCTCCTCCTCCTCCTCACTCCTCCTCCTCCTCCTCCTCCTTCTCACATACGCTATGATAACTTACCAGGTAGCTGTACGGATAAAGGCCCTCTTCTCCCCAAGAAGACCTCCGAAACTCCCCGTTCTCTACTACTTCCTTGTGATCTATAAATAGAACAAGGGTTTGCTCAGAAAACAAAAACTGGTATGCTAGGGCGTTAGGATAAGGCGTTAAGGTAAGACCTAAGAGACCGCTATGTTGGGAAAGATAACTCTTGTTGAGCCGTACCGTGACTGGAAGTGACCTTTGGCACGGATATGACGTCAACTTGACCTACTAACCGAGTTGCAAAGGTCGTCTCGACCTACTTATGACCACACACAAATTTTACATTCTCCGGGTGCAAGAAAGAGTATACTATGGCTCCAAGTGTGTGAATTTGCTGCCTGTGCTGGAACACTATGGTTGACAAATCGTCCTAGTTTCCCATAAAACATACACATTTTACATTCTCCGGGTGCAAGAAAGAGCATATTATCGCTCCAAGTGTGTGTGTGTGGATCCAGTACACCACCACCACCACCACCACCCACCACCACCACCACGCATACGCACCCGAATAGCGGGGAAAGTTACGGAGATACGATAAATTCGTATAGAAGCTTTATGGTAGACTCCTACACGAGGAATACAACGCCTCAAACCGCGAGCCCGTATGTCGCTTATTTCGAGAGAAATCGCCGATTCACGTGACACCGATTATCGTCTAATTGCGGCGAAAGTTACCGTCGGACGATAAAATTGTATTGGACATTTATCGCGCATCTATACGAGAGGAATACGACGCCGTAAGCCGCGATTCGCTATCATTCTTGGTTCCCGAGATATCGCCATTATGACGGCATCGGCTTCCCCGGCTTCCCTGCGCTCGAACCGGCTAATCATTAGTAGATAATGATTAGCCGGTTCGAGGACAGGGAAGACGGGAAGCCGATGACATTTACCGAGGGCGATATCTCGGAAACTAAGAATGATAGCGACTCGCGGCTTACGGTATCCTATTCCCCTCGTATAGATGCACGATAAAGGTCCTATACAATTTTATCGCCTGACGGTAACTTTCGCGGTAATTAGACGATAATCGGTGTCACGTGATTCGACCATTTCTCGCGAAATAAGCGACATACGCACACGCTGTTTGCGACGTTGCATTCCACGTATCGAGTTCTACCGTAAAGCTCCTATACGAATTTATCGTATCTCCGGAACTTTCCCCGCTATGCGGGTGCGCATGCGTGGTAGTGGTGGTGGTGTTGGTGGTAGTGTACTGGATCCACACACACACACACTTGGAGCGATAATATGCTCTTTCTTGCACCCGGAGAATGTAAAATGTGTATGTTTTATGGGAAACTAGAACGATTTGTCAACCATAGTGTTCCAGCAGAGGCAGCAAATTCACACACTTGGAGCCATAGTATACTCTTTCTTGCACCCGGAGAATGTAAAATTTGTGTGTGGTCATAAGTAGATCGAGACGACCTTTGCAACTCGGTTAATAGGTCAAGTTGACGTCATATCCGTGCCAAAGGTCACTTCCGGTCACGGTACGGCTCAACAAAAGTTATCTCTCCCTACATAGCGGTCTCTTAGGTCTTACCTTAACGCCTTATCCTAACGCCCTATCATATCAGTTTTTCTTTTCTGAGCAAACCCTTGTTCTATTAATAGATCACAAGGAAGTAGTAGAGAACGGGGATTTTCGGAGTTGCAATGAAGAGCGTTTGGGGAGATGAGGGCCTTTATCCGTACAGCTACCTGGTAAGTTATCATAGCGTATGTGAGAAGGAGGAGGAGGAGAAGGAGGAGGAGGAATGAGGAGGAGGAGGATGAGGAGGAGGAGGAGGAGGAGGAGTGAGGAGGAGGAGGAGGAGGAGGAATTATATGACTAGTATAAAATAGAGACAAAGCAAAACGAAGATTACTAAATAATCGCTTTATTCATCAACTCATAGCACTGCACAAATAATGAGAGAAAACTGCTTTTGTGAAATACATCTCCATTGTCGTGGGTATCATTTCGACATCTAGTCTTCCATTCAATGTTTATGTGCGAATATTTCCACTGGGGTCTTTATTCGAAGTCCTCGCTATCACCGTCATCAATCAACTTATCGAATAAGCATTTCCGCATCTTAATCGTCTGTCTGAGAGCTTCCTCGTAGTCTATGTCGTATATCATTTGTAGACGCCTCGTTGTTTTCAAGATCTCGTTATGAATATAATCAGTTTGTAGCTCCTGTATGTTCACGAGGGGGTTGTAGTAGTTTTGACGTAAGGTCTTTATCATCGTTGGAATATAATCCTCCATAGCATTCTCGGGGAATTACAAGGGTCTTTATTGGGAATGGACGTTTTCGGAGGCCTCGTTGTCACTCAGAGTCGATTGAAGAAGATAATTTCCAGTTTCCAGCTGCGTCTCTATGAAGCTTTGAAATGCCACATGCAATGTCAGCAGATTCTGGGCACGGGTAGTTGTGTTGTTATCGTCTTCGGATCCTATCTGTTTCTTATGCAGTAGAAGACATACTCGGGTCAACAATTGGATGTCATCTAAGAGCGTGATAAGATGACAACGCATGCGTTGGTACTGAGAGGCACCATCTTGAGGTCTATTGATAATAGCATCGAGTTGAACGTGGGTTCTACGTAACGCTTCGGCTAGAATATCCCCATCGTGGGGTTCAAAGTTTACATCGGTCAGCGTGGCCTTGGTAGCGTTCATGGTGAGATATAGAAGATGTTGCCGTGTGGGCTAGTATTATAGATTCGCAGACGGGCTACCATTGGCCCTTTGTCTCTATTTTACACTAGTCATATAATTCCTCCTCCTCCTCCTCCTCACTCCTCCTCCTCCTCCTCCTCCTTCTCACATACGCTATGATAACTTACCAGGTAGCTGTACGGATAAAGGCCCTCTTCTCCCCAAGAAGACCTCCGAAACTCCCCGTTCTCTACTACTTCCTTGTGATCTATAAATAGAACAAGGGTTTGCTCAGAAAACAAAAACTGGTATGCTAGGGCGTTAGGATAAGGCGTTAAGGTAAGACCTAAGAGACCGCTATGTTGGGAAAGATAACTCTTGTTGAGCCGTACCGTGACTGGAAGTGACCTTTGGCACGGATATGACGTCAACTTGACCTACTAACCGAGTTGCAAAGGTCGTCTCGACCTGCTTATGACCACACACAAATTTTACATTCTCCGGGTGCAAGAAAGAGTATACTATGGCTCCAAGTGTGTGAATTTGCTGCCTGTGTTGGAACACTATGGTTGACAAATCGTCCTAGTTTCCCATAAAACATACACATTTTACATTCTCCGGGTGCAAGAAAGATCATATTATCGCTCCAAGCGTGTGTGTGTGGATCCAGTACACTACCACCAACACCACCACCACTACCACGCATGCGCACCCGCATAGCGGGGAAAGTTTCGGAGGTACGATAAATTCGTATAGGAGCTTTACGGTAGACCTCGATACGAGGAATACAACGTCGCAAACAGCGTGTGCGTATGTCGCTTATTTCGCGAGAAATGGTCGAATCACGTGACACCGATTATCGTCTAATTGCGGCGAAAGTTACCGTCAGGCGATAAAATTGTATAGGACCTTTATCGTGCATCTATATGAGAGGAATACGATGCCGTAATCCGCGAGTCGCTATCATTATTAGTTTCCGAGATATCGCCCTCGGTAAATGTCATCGGCTTCCCGGCTTCCCTGTCCTCGAACCGGCTAATCATTATCTACTCTCATTCAACATTCCTTCAGTACTATTTTTCTCGAGGTGATATAATTTTTGGTGAATAAATGTTTGCCTAGGTGAAATTTTAGCCTTAAAAATCTTATCAATTGTCAGCAATTTTCGCCTGGGCATCTGCTACATTACGCTGACCATACTTGTGGGTAGCAATCCGTGTGGAGGCATCGCCATGAGTTAATAACTTAAAATCTGTATATCGATTCAATCCCATTACTTGAATTATCCAGAGAAAGCCGTATATTTCTAGAGAACTATCCATTAGAGAAATGTGACATTTGGCAACTAGGTCAGGAATATGACGGTGTCTCATATTTTTTCAAATTTTAACCTGGTCCCAAGGAAGCGACTCCATTAATCGTTTCTCCTTCAATCGAGAATTTTTTTTCTGGTTTTCTCGAAGAAATCGCGATCCTATCGAGAATTCTTCGAGAGACTGTCGAGAGGAAAATGTAAAAAAAAAAAAAAAAAAAAAAAACGAAATCATTTTATCAAAATTCTTGATCGATTTTGTCGATATGGTTTTTTATTCGTCTTGTCTGACCTATCGAGAATCAATGATTCGAGAGAATGTCGCGAAACCATCGAGAGGCGAATAAATGCAATTACGTCAATCACAGATTGGCAGCTGTTACGCCGCTATGCGTAAGTGTACCGGTTTTATATATGCTCAGGTCAAATTGAGCAGTAGCTACCGCCTTAACAATACAATGCTAACTTCTAACCATGCCATCGCGATTTTAAAAGAGACTGCATTGAATGTCACATTTTCATAAGCAACTTTCTTTTATTATACTTAATAAATGTAGTCTGGCGATGATCAGTCCGGTTGAACATCTGACCGCCCAATCGATCCATAAGGAATATCGTCGGCATTATATGTCTATCTATAATAATGGATATATTCATTGGGAATACACTTTTTCGATTTATATATCATAGTTTTAACACTGGGGCCGAGCATATGCTTGAGATATTTAGTTTTACATAGAACCAGAAAAACTCGTTCCCTGGTCTGGGTATATGTTAACAATGTAACATGCTAGACAGGGTACCAGCCTAGGCAAAGTCAAAAGCGGCACTACTTTCAATCTGTTTTTAATCGGTTATTCTCCACTGAAAACAATTCTCGAATGAAACCCGATCAACCAATCGAAAGAAAACTGGCTTCGCCAATCATTCCACTTTTGGAGACATTTAGACATTTTATTTTTAACGGAATATTTTACACTATGAATTTATCGCTAAACCCGTTTTATCCAATCTCATCCATTGCAAGTTTTAAATCAAATCCAGTCAATCGCTACGGGAAATCTTTTAAAGTCTAACTGTTTAACAGAAAATATCTGTACTTGGGTTAGCAGGTGTCACTGTGCCACATGTTAACAAATATGATTCATTGTGTACACCTTCTTTCTATCCTATTGTTAGAATTTTATGGATCGTATTTATTTTCATTTCTGTGGTTTTATGTGAATTTTAGACAAATGCTTCGAGTTTCACTTCATTGAAATACTTTCTTATCTTTGTTATTTATTTTTGTTATGGATACTGCTTCATACATGGGTATTGATCACCCGTGTAGTAACTCTAACATTCATTGCCAAATTCCAATGAATAAAATAAATAGAATAAAAATTCTCGTCTCGTTCTCACCTTCGAATTCGCGATATGAAAAAGAATAACAGAACGACTTTTGGAGACGCTTTCAAAATTTTGCCCTGTCTCATTTATGCCCCTTCATTTTGCCCAAAAGTCATGACTTATTTACGGTGGAAAATTCTGACAAAAAACGGGTAGGTAAACCCTGACCCTGACCTGAGCCGAATTTGACCATTTTTTCGACTGTATAGGGGTTTCCTATGAAAAATGAAGCAAGCTTGAAGGGGAATGTTCGAGATTCAGCGCGCTTTCCGAAAATATATGCCTAAAAGTTATTTGAGTAAAAGATTTTACGACAATTGGTAGGTGAAAAGCGGAACCATAGTTTATTCCTTGCCGAATGGAAGAATCCCTGGAGTGCACCACAAGAGCAGTATAGAACCGAAAAGTTCATAGCAAACGCTATTTTTTCGTAAAATTTAGTCAAAAATGACATATACAGTCACGTCGCCAGTTCCGAGCCAGTGTCAGTTCCGATCCACTTCCCAAAACAATGTTTCTTGTCACCACCAAGATCATGCGAAATCTTAAACCATTTGGTGCATTCGAACAAGTTTATCAATCTTCCAATCATGGTTAACTTACATTATGCATTTATTGGTTTTGTTACGAGATAGCTTCACAGACCAACTCCATACACACGACTACATCGGTCTAAGTACAAACGCCGTGACCCGCCGTCATGAAGAAACAGTGTCGTCATTGCTGGTGCTTTCGATCAAAGTGTTGATGTTTTGTTTCGCACATATATACGTATCAATCATAAATGTATTCACTCTAGTGTCACTCTAAAGGCTACCCGTCCCATGGCTGACACCAACTGACGGAGCTAGTTCCGAATCACCATCATCTATGGATGGCCCTATAAGTCGTACCATGGCCTGAAAAGGTCTCAGCGTTCGTAACTTGAGTGCTGATTTGCATTGCTGTCCTTTAATCTGATTTTCTGAGGTAAAATAAATAAAACTATCAGCGAATTAACCTTTTTTCAGGGAATATACGCCCATAAGTCATCGGACATATTTCAGTGTCCAAATTATCTTGCCAATATGATGAGCTGGACCATGTCACTATCACCCCCCTCCACGCCCCCCCCCCATCCCCCCTTACCACCCAACCCGCATTCTTTGACGCCAAATGTATACTTATGAGATGAAGACAGGCAAAAGGAAATATCCACCTGGGACCCTATTTTTCGCAAATTCTACACACAATTATACAGCGATCCTAATACTTATTTTGACAATCAAACCATTTCCTTATGAAACAGATGAAAATTTCGCTTTTGTGGGTCGGAACTGGCGACGTGACGGTATTAGAAAAGTAATTTATACCCTAACACAGTCACATACTAACGCCTCCCACTTGGATACAATTGTTGTACAAGTGGCAAGAAAATATTGTCATATATTCCTTTCCAATGAATGTGTAATATTTTGAAAAAATGTTCGAATAGTCCATGAGCTAGACCACTTACTGGTACCATCTTGAGGGGCAACACGTCATGGTGATTTTCATGTTAGATTATATATGTAGAGTACAGAAAATCATGCTGGCCATGCCCGGTCGGCAGCTTAGTGTCACAAAGTGGGTCAATCCAAGATGGCGGCAAATAGTTGCTATAATCCACAAGCTGCTATATGTAATAGACCCAATTTTCACTGATGGTTTTCAAATTGAACATATTGGTCGCAGCTTGAAGGGAGGTCGGGATGGGCACATTTATGTGATAGCAGGTTTGATTTGATAAAAAATATTGAACATTGTTTATAAATGTCTTATATTTTTGACTCAAATCTACACCTGCTATCACTGATGCCAGACTCCCAACAGTGGTGGTTGGGACGCCGAACCTGTAGTTCCTGGATAAAGATGCAGCGTAAGCCACCTGTGATGATCTAGATCTAGTAACCTGAAAATACTCTTAGAGATTTCACCTGTCGTGAGAGAAGCGTAGGGATGTCAAAGAGCAACAAATAAGACGGCGAAGAAGGGGGGGGGGGAGGTACGTAAATACCGAACACAGGCCGACTACTGGGGAACTAGTAGATCATGTTGTTGTAGCCGTCTTGACCGCTCTGTGAAATCCCTCCGAAGTCCGAAAGTGCCGGAATCGAGTATAGGTGTTGTTCACAAAGGCCAAAGCGAGTAGGCTCATTCCTTGTTGGAATTCCGGGACCGGGCGGAAGAATGTTCTGAACCAACCTTCCGCTCCGGTGTGGGACTTTCTCTCCAAAGCGTGCTATTCAGATATCCCTGTTCCTAATGTGAAGACCGTAAGGAAGGCTGTAAGATAGTGTTTTCACTGGACTTGGCTGTAGAAAGTTCGAATGAAAACCTAAATAACGCTCTCAGGACGACCGCAAAGGTTCCACCTGTTTGTGTTCGTCGAGGTTGTAATGCGGTAGCTCGGAGTAGTGCAGAAATCTGACGGATGTCCACCCTCGCGGACAAGCGTAACACCTTGGCTGGGGTTGATCTGTATCTTTCGATGGCTCTAGCTAATGTTCACACTCGTGGACGGGCGTAACACCTTGACTAGGGCTGGTCTGTAAACTTCACTGGTACTGATCTGAAACTTCTTTCCAGATGTAGATGGAGTAGAAATCTGTTACTACCAAAGTAGAGGCAGCAACGGGATGGATTCCTCGAGACAGGCACTTGAATAAGACCACTTCGACTGGTACAGTTGAGGTGTGGAAGATCGGTTAGCTGATACCGTAGTTTCCGCAACTGTTCCAGATGAAAACTATCTCTGTGAGGTAATCTCGCTGAACTGCGATGCAGCCACAGTGGTACGATGAGAATTATGACGTAGTCATGCTGTGTGATCTTTAGAGGAACTTCCTGTATCATGGCGATTGGCAGGAAGGCATAGGCCAGGGAGTTGTCCCACTTGATCAATGAGGCGTCGATGGCCAGGATTTGCAGATCTATGATGAAGCTGATGAAGAGTTGTAGTTCTGCCTTGGCTCTTGTCGCAAACACGTCTCTCAGAGGTTATCCCCAACGATGGAAATCTATTGGAATACCTCTTTGTGGGGCACCACTTCGTCTGGATGATCTTGTCTGGACGGGATAAGTTATCTTCGATGATGGGATAGGCTGTCCGCTGTCCGTCATCCTGGTGTGTGGCGGCCCGTCTTTGGCATTGTGGGTTGTGTCCAGTGGAGTAAGGTCCTGGTTTCCTGGAATTCTAACCACGATCCGGACTCCCCCCCCCCCCCACCACTACTCTTTGCTTGTGTGAAAGATGACTATCGAGTTCTCGAAGGTCATGAGACGATCCCTGGAGTTGAGTGTTCCGGTGTCCATGCGTGGAACCCGTCGTGTGGACTGCAGTGTCCCGGTGTCCAAGCGTGGGACCCGTCGTGTGGACGGGTCACCGGAACCGATGAGTTTATGGCTTGCTCCAGAGGTACGGCTGACGGAGGGACAGTAATGACTATCTGTAAACAACCACATTGCGTGATGTCTTGCACTGATGTCACCAGTCCCAGTAAATTCCTGCAAATGCATCAAAGTTTGCAAACTACCTGATTGTCAATGCCTGGCAAATGGCCTGAAATGCACGGTCACATGTAAGTTACAGACCTGATGATCAGGATGATGATACGTCTGACGATGACGATTGTGATGACAACCAATATTAGTTGTACAGCAAACTACAATGACTCGTGCGAACTGTTCATTTTGTAGCTACTTGATGAAGATGAAAGATTCATTGCAGAACTGCTTGTTTCCCTCTTAATTATATCATGCTCGATTTAAAGGATACTAAACATGTGTAGGGTGGTATGCGGGGAAGGTGGTGGTGGGAGGTGGAGGGGGTTGAAGGGATTTTATTCTGCCAAATATTCAGTGATTACACATGATGTTACTATCCAAACTATATACTTCCGTCGAGCTCTACCAAATAATGTCAATAAATCCAAGATGGCCCTCATGATGGATTCACGATGGCATCACGATCTTGGAAGGTAATAATGGTCTTTAATTTGGTTTTATTTTCATATTTCTTCCTAAGGAGCTGCAAAAACTAATAAAAATGTTAGATACTACTCAGCTTTGGCAAAATAAATTACTTTCGTGAGCTTACAGCCAAATTAACTGGGGCAAAAGATGGACTTAAATTAAATTCACAAATGTGATTTTCTGGGGACACCATGCGGCCGCCATTTTGAATTTTCCCATGAACATTTGCGCCTAGAATACTGCAACTAGACTAAACATGGCCTAAACTATTCAGTCAGGCATAAACTATTCAGTCAGGAAGTTTCAACTTGCTAGCTGTCTTCTATACAGAAATAGCTTGAAAACTTTTAAAAACTGCCCATGATTTCCCGCCTTGGTCAGGTAGGGTTACCGTTCATTGGTTGCCATATTATTCAGACTGTGTTGCCACACCATACAGCACATGATCTGCTTCACTATATTAGATCAGCCATTGTGTAAAATTTTGACAGAAATTGAACAGAAAGAATGACCTGTAGCTTGACCAAGAGATCTTTCTTTGATCCTCATGACTTTTCGTAGCTTTTGGGACGCCATCTTGGATTGACCCACTTTTTGATACTTAGCTGCCACTCTGACATGGCCAGCAGGGTTTTTTGTCACCTACAGGTATCACGTGATAAGAAAAACATCACGAAGCTTAGCTCCTCAAGACGGTACCAATAAGTCAAATTTCGGGTCCTAGCTCATGGACTAGAATGTGAGTATGTGTGTTCTGTATGTTTTTGTGTACTTTGTGTTCAAGTTTATCATTCTGTTATCGTGTATCTTGGAAATGATTATTAACAATAATTCTTAAAAAGCTCAGCCTGACATGGAACATTTTGCAGGAATATATACTGAGTGCAGATGTACTATTTCGGGTTTGGATATTTGAATTTACCATACAACGGAAAGTGACAGAGTATCCTGTATTACAGAAACGTTAAAATGGGGAAGCCCAGCTCTTTCACATAACGTTATATTCAATAGCTCTATCAACAAAATTTTGTTATTAGTGAACCAACATGTTTGCCCTGAAACGTGTTAGAAGAAAACAGAACCTAGATCCGAGCTTCAATGTAGCTTAAAATACCACTGTGCTTTTGGGATGTCGATCAGCTATACCCTCAGGCGAGATGTGTCACAGGTCCTTCGGGTGTATCCAGTACAGTATTGTCAGACAAAATGAAATTATGTCGCCAAAACGACCCCAATGCTGACCGGGCTCTGCCAGGATGTCTTGAGAGCGGTCGTTTGCCATACGCTTACTTATTGGAGATCCCAGTACAGTGCTGCCCAACATAGGAAAATAGAATACGATTGGGTGATAAGGGGTCGTTCGCACCCCCCCCCCCCTCCAGTGAGGCCTTTGATTACCATAACGGGATAAACAATCTCTACTAGCCATTTACAAATCAGCGAATGACTGTGATACTCGATGAAAATCTTTCAAACTGATATATAAAGCTTTAGATGCGGTTGTCTGAATTTCAACTTGTGTATTTTTACTGCCATTGTCACACCAACGTGATGTCTTAGACGCAGAAAGCGTTACTGTCCCTAAGACATCATATCAACGATACATGGAGTTGGCTAGGTCAAACAGCAAGTTCGCTGACAGTCATACGTAGTTCGTCACCAAAACACAAAGAATTCGGATATAATGCTATAATAAATACGTTGACATATACAATATGGAGTGGGCGTGTCCATGAACGCATGGTAGCTGTCAGTCATGTTGTTGATTTAACCGTTTCTCGCTCGCCAAAAGCAAATGCACAAAAGTGTATATATTACTTTGACATTATTATATCGCAGTTTTACGTTTGTTGTACTCCTCTTCCCCCGCTGTAAGTGCGTACTTTGAATCCTTTACTTTAAGAAACATGCTAATTGTACGGAGTTGGATATCCATGCTATAAAAACATGCTCTGGATACACAATGCATTATTCAGTAATGAAAGTCCAGTGGTTTAGATAACCAGCATTTTACTGCTACACAATGAAACTCTGATATTTTGTTCCACAGACCAAAACTGGCCAATCAAACAACTGGTTTAAAACTGGACGACAGTCCATGATTCCCTGTTGATTGATAATTTAGATTTTATAGCCAACATACGAGGATATAAACACCTTGAACTCCGAACACCTGGATTTGTATGACCCATACATCAATCGATCAAATTTTGAATTTGTGGCCTCCCATCCTAAGTTGGATGATTTAGGCCAGGCCATTGAGTTTGCTTTAAAAACGAGCCAATTAAAATTAAAACGTTACTTGGATAATGACCCATACATTGCAACACCGAGTCTATTTATCTACAGGCAATAGGCGAGGTCAGCAAAAAACAAAGCTAACTACGTTAATCACAACACAATTCGAAGTAGCAGTTTTCACCTTTTTTGGGGTGGAGTGGGGTATTCACCAAGAAACCTACTAAGCAGCACTGGATAGCAAATTTATTCCTACGAGCAGCCTTTTAAACTCTGAAAAAGACTGTAGAAAGTGGGTCAAACTTGCTAAACAAATACGAGAAAAGTGAGACGCGTCAAATTTTTTGAAAATAATCGGAATCAGCGTACCAGATTTGGTCATATGAGAAAAGTATGGACGATATCAAAGAAATATGACAAGATAACTTAACCGTTGCTCGAAATTATGAGTCAAAATAACGTACAGCGCTAGAGTTTGATGGCGGACTCTTCGGATGATCGGCCGAGATGGAGCCGAGTTGGCAAAAAAGGCAGCACAGTTTGCTAGCCGAAAATGTCTGAAATTGGTCAATCGTGAATTAGACGACGTATTTTAAGAATATTACTATTTGCTAACATTATTTTGATTCATGCAACCGAGATTTGTGCACATCAGATAAAAATAAGTACGAATATCAACGGCAAACTCGCACATCATCCACATTTGTAAAGAGGCGCGATCTTCGAAGACTGTTCAAAACCATCAGTCTCTGTTATTCTTTACCATTTATTTTTTTTAATTTGGTGCTGATACTATTATACGAATTAGGTCTTTGGATTATGGACGCGGAGATTCTTTAATGGACGACGACTGAATATTGAATGATGGACTAGACGCTTGTATTCTACTCACAATCACAGTACACTATACCGTTTCCAGGTATTCCAGTAAAATTCGGATAATTTATCGGTCAGATTTACGTCATGTAACATTAGAAACTAATACGCTTAACAATACGATTCATATAAACAGAGCTAAAAAAAAACAGGAAATCTTTGCCGCCCAACAGGTGAGGTTCCAGGGGCCGCTTAGGCCCCGGAAGCTCCGGTGTCCCAGATCATCGATGAGCTCCAACGGTTTTCCCGGATATGATTCGGAACATAATGTATGCAGATTTATGGTTCTATTTTCACTTTTGTTTCGCATGAGCACTTATCGATATTGAAAAATATTACACCTTATATCTGACTCCATTTGACACATACTAAAAGCCTACAACACACCACAAGACGTGATGAGCTAACGGCGATAATGTCTGCCTTTAAATACATATTGAAACTCTAACTTAAATAGTACGCTCACAAGCCAACCACGTGGTCTGTTTAATAGGCCTACACGAATAGTTATGTTCTAATTACATAATGCATATTCGTTTATTTTACATATCATTTGAAGACATTATTTCTACCTGTCCGGACCACCCTTGCCCCACCCCCTCCCCTCCTCCACGTAGATCTGCCCTTGATTATACATGTATGTTTACACAGATAAAATGCGTCATTCTGGCTGAAAGATGTGAGTTCAAGTTAGATTTCCTAAAATATATCTCTTTTGTTAGTACATTCCAATTTGTGCATGTGCACTCTATTCTGTCACATGCATGATTTAGCACTTTCTTTGAGGCCGACTAGAAGACATAGTTAAACAGTACTATATAATATACTTGATGAAGGGGATATAACCGTATAACTTAACACCTCAACAATACATCAGCAAATTTGTCAGGCGTTAAACAGGTCATTCTAGTGTAAATACATAGACATTGGCCGTCAACAAACCTACATGTATCGCATCTTAAATGATGTTACGGTTCGCTGCTTTTCTAAACAGCTTCGACTAAATTTAGATTTAATTAATTTCAAGTGTGGGACGCTCTGAAGATCGCATAATATTAAATTTTCTAACAGATCCAGTAAAATTCCCTGAAAGACTGTCTCCACATCGCTGATGACACATCTGTAGGTCATACAGAGATACTTCGCTTCTGGGTGGTCCATTCGAAATAAGTATTGGATGCTACGTCTCAAGGATGTTTATATTTGAAGATAACTGATTGATCTTTGTAGTTTAAGGCTCTCGTTTTTGAATGCAAAAGTTACAGAGAATATCGGTAAAAGAAGACATCGCGCTATTGTTATTGTTCTTGTTTTTGGTCTTGTTGTTGTTGCTGTCGTCGACGTCTTTGTTTATATGTACTTAAAACATCGTAATTAGCTTTCAACCGTCGCCTAGAATTTGGTGATCATCGTCCAAATCCTGTCAAACAGTGACTGGGCATGGATGTTTGTATTTGAATGCTCAGTTATTCCCTTTTGACATCACGACATCGATCGTGCTACCATCTGGGGGCAAGGAATACAACTCTGACTGGGCGAACCCTCTGTAGGCCAAATTCCAGGTCATCTCCCCTGATTCGACCGAAGTACTCCTAGTGCCTTCACTTGGATGATGCGTGATCTCTTGACTTCGTGTGAATTAGACCGCGATATGAACACGCTCCCTTCCTCTGGCAATGTATCAGAAACCAGGAACTTCTCTCTTTCAACAGATGTGTTCTCTTCATACGTTATGTTATATCGGCTCATCACCACGCTTATTCAAGATGAAACACTGATAATACGCCTCTGCATGCCGTCTTGGGGGTTTCATCTTTAATAACACTTTGTTTTCCATCTCCTGCTTTTTACACGCTTGTTCTATGGTTCTTGATCTAAACCTTTGAAACCCCTATCCGGTGCCTAACGGTTAATAATCATGCTCTGGTTTGCACAAATGAACCTTCACAGTAAGTTAAGATTGGCTGTCGCGGATTGCATTTTTTTGAAAATTTGAATAACCAGTCAAACGCTTTAATACTGGAAAATATGCCGTGATGCAATGTCATTTTCTATAAACTCCATTCCTGCCAGGTATGCCGCCAAGACCACACATGAGCAAACGCATTGTCATCAGTCCTATTTTAGAAAACACGAGGGGATTCCCCTCAAAAGTAGGACGACAAGTCAAATCTGCCGAAAACCCCCTGCCAATCATGTAGCTTTTCTTGAGTCCATTGTCTACATTGTTTTCTGAAGCAGCCGCGTGAACAGCAGTGGTGATATGACTCGGACAAACGCAGAGCGGTAGTAGATATATTTAATTAAAGAAAACATTAATTTTCCGCTACATGAAACGAAAACAGGAGCAGGAGGCAGACATATCATTTAGACATAACAACTGAGGGCACAAAATTAACCCTGGTAAATATTTACAGTCCTTATTCTGATAACCCATCTTTTTATACAAACTTATTCCAGGAAAAATAATTGCGGAATCTTGTACCGGGATTTAACCAAGATACCAACAACTATTTTCAACGAAACAATCAGAAGACAAGGCTTATTTTTGAAAGAACCAAATCATCTAAATCTGAAATCTGGAGATAACCCAATCCGAAGAAGGTTCACATGACGGCAGAGGTCTGGTCACAGTGAAGTCCAATTTAAAAACTGTAAATATGGGAAAGGAATATTAGTAATTCAATACCCAACTCCAAAATGATATAGACTAAGTTTAGACAATAGCAAAAGAAGTATTGAAGAAACAGTCAAAATTCTTTTCCTCTGGAGATACCACTAACAACTTCGTTCGAAGAAGAGTTAGTCATAGGTTTATCAACTGGAAAAACAGTTGAAAAGTTGAAAATTACAAGCGTCTAGTCCGTCATTCAAACGATTAATTCCTCACACAATCACGTGATGAAGAGTGCATCCATGGCAGGTGCTAGTCATCCTTAAAACTAGCATCTTGATATCCAACACGGCATTAGTTTGTCAGGAGTTAAAGGTGTGAAGTCCTGCATGTAACCCGATAAAGGCTTACAAAATCATCTGCCTGTCCAGGGATCTCGCGTTGGCAATTAAATTTATGTCGTGTTACACGGGAGAGGCGAGAGGGTAATTCATTTGTATTATGATCCTCGCCAGCCATTCAGTTGTCATGTGTCTATAGGCCTGAACCTGATGGCGTTTTTTCTATGCCATGACATAATGTACATTCATGACAATTAAAGGGTAGATGGGGAACATGATACAATTCAATTACCCTGCAACCTCTCCTGTGTAAGGCGACATCAATTTAATTGCCAGCGGAAGATCCCTAGGCTGGTACAGCCGGAAGGGATCTTCTTTAGTTTGGTATGTCAGGTTACATATAAGACTTCATGTCTTGCCGCACATGTGTATGACGCAAATGTGTGACACAATTTAATTGGTGTCGTATTAAATAAGCGATGCTAGATTTCAGGATAAATGGTCACCTGGCATTTAGATATAAGGATGGACGAATCATCACGTGAATGAATGAGGGATAAACTGGTGTCAGCATTTAGCTCTATTTCTCCATCGGAAGCTCACCCATGCACGCCAGTTCCTATGCACAAGTTGTGAAAGAGATGAGAGATATCTTAGAAGGGGGGAAAATACACCTTAGTCTGTCTATTTTAATTAATAGTCTACTTTGGAGCTTGTCAAAAATTAATAGTTAGCCCTTTTCAGCGTGTATAACAAGCTGAACTAATATAACTCGATTGAAATAACTTTGTAATTCTCTTCGTATTAAAACCTGTGTTCACTGGCACAAAGGTCAATAATGCTATGAACGGTTATAGAGGTGTGTGTGGTTTGTCACAAACCGCCTGTTACTACTGTAAAATGCATCAATGCCCTTTGTCAACTCGAACATGAATACAACATGACGTCTCCTCATGCAACTGAGCCCCGATACATGAAACAAATATAATGGAGTTTTTTGTGGAGAATTGTAAAGTTATTTCAAGTGTGATATATTAATGGTGGTCAATTTGTGTAGTCCTGTTTCTCATACACGCGAACAAAAAAAAATTGATGCAGAGTTAACTATTGCTTTTTGACAAGCTCTAGACTAGACGACTAATTAAACTGGACAGACTTTACATGTTGTGTTTAAAAAATTCAAAAGTCAAATCGCCAAAGAAATGTCAGTCCGCGAGCAAAAAAGAATTTTATATCCATAAAATATCCTCATGTAGATATATTGCTAATATCATTAGTTGAATAACGGCATTAATGAAAACGCAGGTAAAATGATACGTGTTCTGTGTCATTGCTTTGAACTTGATATCCCACCGTTAAATCTCCTTCACATTACCGTGAAAGGCGTCGCTAGGAATGGAGCGTATAGTTGGCAAGGCTTTGGTGTAAGACCACCCATCGAAAAGGTAATATCCTGGACAAAAGACTGATAATAGAACTTGTGGCAGATCCTTTGTCAATTATACTTCGTGAGTCTTGCACCACATCGTTGCCGTATAGTTGGATGCAAATGACCCTCTATCATATCCCAAACGATATGTATCTCTCAAATTTTTGACTACGCTGCGAGACCCTCCAATGTAACCATGGGAACGATTCCCTTTCAAGAAATCCTGGTTGGCTTCTTGATTGTTAGAGTTAACACGGATGAATTTCAACGTGAGCTTCAAGTTAAATTCCAGCCTAATGATCAACGTGCACATCCGTCTATTAGGTCTGTATTTTGGTCAAGGATACTTTCAGCTAGTTTATAAAAGTTTGTTAATAAACCAGAAATGTAGCTGTGCTGGTTTGACGCCCAATTTATATGTGCCTTGTTGGGGAAAAGTTTCAATGTTTTTTGTTTTACTAGTCTTGTTCAATGTTGAAATAATTATTTGTTGTATCTTTTTTAAAACTTTCATACCCTGGATCAACTATTCGGCATGTATTCCCATGTATATTCAGGAGGGGTGAGCGATAATAGGTGGAAATAATTAATGTAATTTAGACCGTGTCTCAATACAAAGATACACGTATAATTTAAAGCGTAATAATTAGAATTGAATTAAATAGGACAGATCACATACAAGTAGCAGACATTTTCTATCATTCCTACTGTTCTAATAAATATCTTATACGTACGACAGCTTCTTTGGTCGATGTCCACCAGGGAACCTCATTTTTGCTAGAAATAATTTTTCGTATTGCTTTCAGGTTAGATGGAAGTAGTTATTTTCCCTATCACTCATAATGTTAAAGACATAAATTCATTAAAATAAACCTATTTTACTGAAACTAGAACAATAATTACCGGACGTTATGTTCAATCACACTGGGTCGGCGGTTAACTAGACTGTATAAAACAAGGTAGCAACCAGTTCTAATATCACTGAACGTTGTCGAATGTAAGTGCCCGAGTTTACTACTAATATAATGAGATTAGGACAATACTAGACTTCTACCGGCGGTAAAATGTTGCCAGTTCCCGTTAATTCCGCCGAGAACTTACGTGAAATTTACAGATAAAATTTTCCAATCACTCACCGATTTTCAGCTCACAGCACTTCATCTGAATATCAGCCAGTCGCATAGCTAGCCTCGTCCATCGTCCGATCCATTGCCCGACATATTTATCGATGCAATAGTTCCTTTTTACCTTCATAGGCGATCACGTCTCGAATACGTTTGATTTGGAAAATTGCCCATTTTGGTTCTGCCCAGTTCGATGTTGTGGTCATCGGCTAGAGTTATAAGTATTTTTTTTTTCAATCAGCAATATAATTTGACTTAGGAGATGAGACAAATCTTACAGCTTCTCCCTAAAATGGCTTTAGTCATGTTTAAGTTATTTTGTCATTTGACAATAGTTGATCAGAAAGGGATGGATTCCAGTGTATTTAAAAAAAATCCAGTCCATGTTGTCGACAGAAAAATTAATCCTGGTATATTATTCATCACAATTCAATTAAATTATTTATTGACACTACTTTTTCTATTGGCTAAGGTCGAGGAACCGTATCAAACATGATATATTTATCTTGTAATTTTCACTTTAATTCTCATCACTTTTCCAAATCATTTTGCCTTTCGATTATAGTTGGGATACTTCACGAACTTGATTATTCACAGCTAGCGTTATTAATCTCCAGTTGCTAAAATTGATCGGGTAGT
>JAVTVY010007076.1:0-37601 GCA_036873755.1 Hanleya hanleyi
TGGGGGGGGGGGGATTTTTTCAATACCTTTGTGAAGCAAAAATGTAATGAAATGACAAAGAATTTCGTGAAGCGACTTTCAGGAAATAAATACTATAACAGGTCAGGAAAACGATAAATAAAATGACTCAACTAGTTTTGGAGGTCCTACGAGAGAAATTATCCAATTCGCATGAAGCACGTGGCCGTACATCCATTCTCGACTCTGCATGTCATCACAAATGACCGCTGAAATCTCACCATTTTGCCCCCGACGTGACAACGAAATAAAGATAATTCAACAGAAAATAAACTATAGCAGATATCAATTTCAAATTTTCCACAAATACACAGTGAGATACGTACTTTCCAGCCCATCTGTTTAAATAGAGATCGAATTTAGCGCTTTCATCCCACACAGTTCGGTATGTCTCAGACCATGTTTCTTTCCCGAACAAGGTGACCCATCACATCTCAATAATATTCATACGCCCATAATATCATGTATAGACATCAAAGAAGCATCATAATTGAGCGAAATATGGTGATATTTAGCATCCAATATATTTATTTGGACAGTTTCGAAAGAACATAATTTTTGTAAACCTCTCTAGAGATCTACTTTTCGAGCCGCCTTACTCTAATATCCTGCCGCCAACTTCTCGTGAAATCGCGCGGGATTTGATATTTTGTTGAAACTGATGAAAAACAGATCATCCGTCTAATTACATCAAATTTAGACAACAAAGATGGTATTGTAGTAAATTTCGGTGAGTAGCCCTCCCATCTGAATGGTTTGGCATTCCGATCTCATGTTCTGAAAGCGTTTGTCAATGAAAATGGGTGAGCGTAAACGTGTGTACATGAACGGCATTAACCCTCACGACCATGTCCCAACAACAACAACATCACGAAACAACAACAACATGTTGAATGACTGTCTTATTCAGACGGACTATGCTTGACAGGGGTTCAGTTTTGTGCGAAGGGTTAATGCATCGAGGCCGGAAAAAGTCCACCTGAGCAGGAAGAAATGTGAATCGCCATTTTTCTGAACAATTCAGTTTGCTTGACCACGTGTAGCATTCTATTTTCCAACAACTTCAAGGCCATTCGTGTATGACCTCGACGAAGAGATGATTCGATTTTATTTGTGAGTCACCACATTTCCCTGATTTCCAAATTTTACTTCGAAAAATCCACTACATTTTTCATCAATTTTGTTGCACAAAGTCATTTTTTCGAATCACTTCAAAGAAATAGTCATATTTTCTTGTGTTTAATTGTGTTTCCCCTTTTTCTGAGATGGAATAATGCACCCTTGATAATTTAGTGCCTTTTTGAAAATTTCAACCTGACAAACAAAATGTCAAAATCTCTCCCGTCCCCCTGATCCTTAAGGGGGCGACACATGCAACGTTTTTCATAGAATCACAAGTGATCTGATTAGTAAATAGGCAATACAGTTGGTGACAAATATCATATACCAAAATGTTCCCCAAACCTTGCTGCATATGAATACGACACCTCTTTGAACAAACAATGTAAATTGCATAATATAATAACAAAAACATTGGTTCTTGGGACTGCCAGCAGAAATGCATAAATATTAAACACACAATACGGAAAAGCAGTTAAGAAAATTCTGTATAGTATATTTTACAACAAAGCCTATGTTAGATATGAAAAATTGGCAATTAATTTTGCAGCTTCTTTTAGAACCAGGCACAATCAGAACAGACTATGAATGAATGGACCACAACAGGCAGTTGCGGTTTGGATAGAAAGAATGCAGGGCATTTCCCTCAGTGACTGCACAATATGGTTTAGAGACATTAGCTTTTCAAAGTAACACAGTTTTGTGACAGGGGTGTAACACACGCCTGTCTTGAGTAACTCCATACAGGTTTAAACTGTACTTCATATTGGCTGACACGAATTATCACTGCCTTGGACAATTATTTTGACATAGTAAATAATAAAACATCTTTTAAAAATACTTTTCGATGGAATTTTCTTTTCTGACATAGTCTTTGTTGAAGCAGTGATTTCATACAATGTTTAGGACCATCTTTCAAGATTGTGTGTTTATTCTTTATTGACTTCTGCTGGCGGTGCCGAGACGCTTTGTTTCGGTAATTGTATTCTCCAATTTACATGTTTTCTTCAAAGGTGTGTCATATTTACATTCAGCAAGGTTTGGGGAACATTTTAGTATATGATATTGGCCACCAACTGTATTGCCTAGTTAGTAACCAGCTCACGGTTTGATTCTATGAAAAAGGGTATAGCTGCATATGTCACCCCTTAAAGGAGAATTAGGACCAGAGAGATTTTCTAAAATTTGGGCCGAGTCTAAATTTCCAAAAACGCTCCTCATCATTATAATGACCCAATTTTATGACACAATGATACCATGAGACATGAAATGACAAAACATGTATATTTTTTTTGAAAAATGTTTTCAGTACCTTTGTGAAGCAAAAATGAAACAAAATGACAAAGAATTTCGGAAGTGACTTTCAGAAAATAAATACTATAACAGGCCAGGAAATGGATAAATAAAATGTCTCAACTAAGTTTTAGAGATCCTACGAGCAAAATTATCCATTTCGCCTGAAGCACGTGGCCGTACTTTCATATTCGACTGTGCACGTGAACACAAAATACCGCTGAATTTTCGCCACTGTGCATCCGACGTCACAAGGAAATAAAGATAATTCAATAGAAAATAAACTACAGCAGATATTAAATTCAAATTTTCCACAAATACACAGTTAGATACGTACTTGTAAGTCCATCTGTTGGCAAAGAAATCGAATTCAGCGCTTGGAAATCACACTGTTCGGACCAAGTGTCAGTGAGCTTCTTTCCCAAACAAGATGACCCATCACATGTTAATAATATTCATACGCTCAAATAGGCATGTCGAAGATCTCGTCCATAACATGCAGAAACATCAAATGGGCACCATAATTCAGTAAAACATGGTGATATTTAGAATACAAAATATTTATTTCGACAGTTTCATTGCAGAAAATCATTTTTGGAAACCTCCATGGAGATGTACTTTTTCCAGCCGCCTTAGTCTAATATCATGTCGCCTTCTTCTCGAGAAATCGCACGAGATTTGATAATTTGGTCAAACTCAGGAAATATCCGTCTAATTACATCAAATTTAGACAACAAAGATGGTAGTATAGTGAATTTTGGTGAGTAGCCCTCCCACTTGAATGGTTGTGCATTCCGATCGCATGTTCTGGAAGCGTTTGTCGATGAGAATGGGTGAACATAAACTTGCTTACCTCAATGCCATTAACCCTCCTGAACACGTGCCAACAGCAACAATACAAGTCAACAATAACATGTTGAATGACTGTCTCATTCAGATGGACTTTGATTGACAGGTGTTCAGTTTTGTGTGAAGGGTTAATGCATCGAGGCCGGAAAAAGTCCACCTGAGCAGGAAGAGATGTGAATCGCTATTTTTCTGAGCAGTTCAGTTGGTTTGACCACGCGTAGCATTCTATTTCCCAAGATTTTCAAGTAGGTCATTCTTGTTTGACCTCAACGAAGAGATGATTCAACTTTATTCGTGAGTTAAACAGTCACTACATTTCTTCAATTTTCAAGTTTTACTTCAAGAAATCCACTACATTTTTGGTCGATTTTCCTCCACAGTCATTCTCCCAGTTATTTCAAAGAAATAGTCGCATTTTCTTGTGCTTAGTTGTGTTTTCTACCTTTCCGAGAGGAAATAATCCGCCCTTGATAAGTTAATGCCTTTTTAAAAATTTCAACCTGACAAACAAAATGTCAAAATCTCTCCCGTCCCCCTGATCCTTAAGGAGAATTAGGACCCGAGAGATTTTCGAAAATTTGGGCTAAATCTAAATTTCCAAAAACGCCCCTCATCATTATAATGACCCAATTTTATGATGCAATGATACCATGACACATGAAATGACAAAAAATGTATTTTGTTTTTCTTTGAAAAATGTTTTCAATACCTTTGTGAAGCAAAAATGAAAGAAAATGACAAAGAATTTCTGAAGCGACTTTCAGAAAATAAATACTATAACAGGCCAGGAAAAGGATAAATAAAATGTCTCAACTAAGTTTTGGAGATCCTACGAGCAAAATTATCCATTTCGCCTGAAGCACATGGCCGTACTTTCATATTCGACTGTGCACGTGAACACAAAATACCGCTGAAATTTCGCCATTTTGCTTCAGACGTCACAAGAAAATAAAGATAATTCAATAGAAAATAAACTACAGCAGATATTAAATTCAAATTTTCAACATACATGTATACACAGTTAGATACGTACTTTTAAGTCCATCTGTTGGCAAAGAAATCGAATTCAGCGTGTGAAATCACACAAGTCGGACCAAGTGACAGCGAGTTTCTTTCCCAAACAAGGTGATCCATCACATGTTAATAATATTCATACGCTCAAATAGGCATGTCAAAGATACTGTCCATAACATGTATAAACATCAAAGAGGCATCATAATTGAGTAAAATATGGTGATATTTAGAATACAAAATATTCAATTAGACAGTTTCATTGCAGAAAATCTGTTTTGGAAACCTCCCTGGCGATGTACTTTTTCCAGCCGCCTTACTCTATCATGTCGCCATCTTCTCGAGAAATCGCACGAGACTTGATAATTTGATCAAACTCAGAAAAAAAAACAGATCATCCGTCTAATTACATCAAATTTTGACAACAAAGATGGTAGTATAGTGAATTTTGGTGAGTAGCCATCACACCTGAATGGTTGTGCATTCCGATCGCATGTTCTGAAAGCGTTTGTCGATGAGAATGGATGAACATAAACTTGCTTACCTCAATGTCATTAACCCTCCTGAACACGTGTTAACAACAACAACAACACAAAACAACAACAACATGTTGAATGACTGTCTCATTCAGATGGACTTTGATTGACAGGTGTTCAGTTTTGTGTGAAGGGTTAATGCATCGAGGCCGGAAAAAGTCCACCTGAGCAGGAAGAGATATGAATCGCCTTTTTTCTGAACAATTCAGTTGGTTTGACCACGTGTAGCATTCTATTTCCCAAAATTTTCAAGTAGGTCATTCTTGTTTGACGTCAACGAAGAGATGATTCAACTTTATTCGTGAGTTAAACAGTCACTACATTTCTTCAATTTTCAAATTTTACTTCAAGAAATCCACTACATTTTTGGTCAATTTTCCTCCACAAAGTGATTTTTTCGTGTTAGTTCAAAGAAATAATCATATTTTCTTGTGTTTAGTTGTGTTTTCCATCTTTCTGGGATGAAATAATGCGCCCTTGATAATTTAGTGCCTTTTTAATTAAAAATTTCAACCTGACCAAAAAATGTCAATATATCTCGTGTCCGGATTCCCCTTAAATGAAGCTGCCTAATCAGTTGCTAAATGATACAAATGTGTTGTTTGATCCACATTTCAGATAGGCCCAATTCACACAAAAATAATTACTGACAGAGAAAAAATATTAAAAAATCTTTTCGGAGTAATTTTTTCTGCATCAGAAATAATATATAGTTTTCTAAACTGCTTTTCATAGTATGTGTAGTCTTTGCAAAGATTTGGAAGAAGACAAATGAAATAGATCTGCAGTTGTATTGTCAGTCTTTCGTCCAGAATATTACCTGTTGGTAATCGCTGCTGGAAGATCTCACATGGAAAAGGACAAAAGCTCCTGTCATTTGTCAATTTGATTTCGTTGCCTTCATATGCCTCGACTTCAAAATAATGTCACTTCACCTATTGCGCTAGTCAACGATGGTTGTATGCGGGCGTTAGGTGCAGCAGCCAACATTTCCTTGCCTATCATTGAACTACGTCAGAGGCCAACATATATTCAGCTCAATTTGATATAAAAATTATACAGCTAAAAATGCCAGAATAAAGCAAGCGGGATACCACACTAATTGCGGAATTTGCTTTAACTTGGATGTAACAGACAGAAACACGTGCAAGAAGCAAAACGAATGGCGGTATCGTTCACTGATCCTTTTCGACACTGACTCGTTCTTTTGGCCGTTGCTACCAGACAGTCAATAGTCTCGGATGTCAGAAAACACAAATAAACCGATCCGATCATGATTAACTTACCTGAAGTCAGGTGTATTTGATGGATGAACTCTGTTTACTTTACTGGTCCTGGAATGGTTGTGAGGCAAAAGACAATGAGTAACTCAGTAAGTGTAACTGTAAGGTTTGAACGATTTCGTCGTTGCTCCTGTGTTTATCCGGGGTCTTTCATCTCACAAATCAGACTGGTAGGCTTGTTGTATACGAGAACCAATCCTTCGTTAAAGGACCAGTGCAACAAGAATTCACTTTCGTCCGCCTAAAACTGATCTACATGTAATTTCTTCTTCATTACAGCCAGCACCTGTGCTCCAGGGAGAATATTGCACTGTCTTTGAAATGCACCGCGCTTATTCACAGTCACAAGAGAAATTTACCAGGTTACCTATTCATGTCCCCATTATTTCCCATTGTCCATATTGTGAGGTGATAATTTACATATAAATGACTACACGGAGGTTTAGCCTTGTGATCTTTGTGCACTGGACAACTTCTACAGCAAGGTATACTAATTGTAGGCCTATGTAAAACTGTGGTTTTCTGTCATACTAAATGAGAATTATTATTTCAAGAGAACTGTACTGTTTATCAGTTAAAACTTGCATTTTTGATACCATGAAATATGGAGTTGAATGGGGATACAAAGAACAGGTAAGATTTGATGGTAATGGTCCTGAAGCCTGATGACGTAGGCCCCTATATCCATGACAATAAAATATCACTTCTATCCCTTGATGGAATGCAGGCCCCCAACATCCATGACAATTAAATGACAGGTGGGCATCGTTAAAAAATTCAATTAGCCAGTCACCGCCCTCGTGTAACATGACATCAACTTAATTGCCAGCGCGAGGTCCCTGAGCTTAGCTGGCACAGTCTGAAGAGCAAGCTTTAATTTGGTGTATCGGTTTACATATAGGCCTTCACGCCTTACGGCACCTGTACTTTGCGTTGACAATAAAAATCTAATTGGTTTCGTGTTACACAATCGATGTTAGATTTCTGGATGAGCGTTCACGTGTCATACAGGTGAATGAAAACACAATTCATCACGTGACTGAGAGATATAATACGTCATCCGGGTAGGGGACCATTGCTCTGCTAATGGGGAATTTTCAAGCAGTTGGTCACAAGTGTTGGTTTTGTTTCACTGGTTATTAAATCCACACGAATTGCTGGGCTGAAAAATGTTGGTCTATGTATGCTCGTAACCAATTCTTGGTTAAAATTCACGTTAGAACAAATTCAGGCAAATTTCATCATTTGAGAAAAAGACAGACAATATAACTCCGAGGCAATCCTTTGTCAATTAGATTTGATGGTCTTATACACGTTCAATCGTGTTGTAATATTACCTGTAATATCACTTAATTAGCATGTCAGTGGTCAGCCGGTGGGCAGCAGCTACATTGTACACATGTGGGCGCAATCGATTGGGCGAGGGGGATCATGGATGGCCTGTGGAAGTGCACACAATCACGCAGTCTCAAAAGAGGGTCATGCCGTCAACTGTTTGGAATAAAACTCACGAAATATGATGACTGACAAAGGATCTGCCGCAAGTTGTATTGTCAGCCTTTTGATAATGATATTACCTAATCAATAACATCAAAACCTTTCTGTCGCGCCTTCATAATAGGGAGACGACGGCTTCAATATGAGTTGGTGCCCTGCCACTTTTGGCAGCGACGTTCGCTTCCACGTCACCGACAAATCGAAACTTTTACGTCCACTGGTGACGTAATTTGCCCTCCAGTCGATGACACGGTTGTTCAAAGTGTCAAGAACGACCGGAATCTATACCAGTAAAAGAGCCGACCAGTAATGTCCGTCTGTCACAGAAGGCGTCCGTTGACACGCTTACAAGTGGTTTAGAACCACCAAACTTAGTACACATATATTACGCCCACATGATTGTACCCTGCAAGCGTCAAATTCGACATTCAGTAGCTAATCACCCTCCAAATTGTTCTTCCCTATGTTCTGATTATATAAACGAGTGCTCATTCACCCCCATGGCTCATTCACCCCCATGTGTTAATTCCCCCCCCCCCCCATGGGTTAGTTTATAGGGATAGGGAGATCGCGAGCCCTTTATATACTACTCATCGCGCACTACTCATCGCGCATGCGCAGTCGACCCATTCTACTGTAGGGTGTAAGCCTGGCCCATGGAATCTCAGGTAGCGAAAACCCCAGGTCTCTCGCCCCACCCTATCCCGCGCCACACCTATGCGACCCGCTGTGCAGTGAGTAAAGTGGAGGAGGAGGAGGAGGAGGACACGCCACGGATTATACTAGGGAGATAAGACTGAACCATCAAACTTGGCACACATATACTGTACTACGCGACAATACTTACATGACTGAATCACATACGCGTCAGATTCGACATTCAGTAGCTAGCCATCGTCGAAAGTGCTTTTCTCTATGTTCTGAGTATCGAATGCCAATGAACCATTGGATAGTGTCCATGTTCAGAGCCTGTACGTATTGTATACATATTAGCTAAATACTGAGCATCAGATTCAAAATTTTGTCTTGTAAGAAACCATCTTGCGTTTTCTTATTTTTTAAAAACTTCATACACATTTGGAATTTGGTGCTAACTGTCATACGAAATAAGTCTTCCTGTTATTGACGCGGAAATTCTTTTCTGGACGACGGCTGAATATTGAATGTCGGATCTGACGCTTACAACCGCGGACAGATGGACTGAATCCCACCACTATTACGAAAATATATTTGTGTACCAACGATGACAAATGGATGTCAGGTTAACGACTTCGATAATGGTGACCTACAATTGACGGAAAGGTCCCGCCGAGAAACGGCGATGTATATTCAACGGATTCCAGTGAATACACATACACGCCTCAGCGGCAGCTTCTCATCCTCGCGGGTCAGTGTATCGATCGATCTGTTAGGATCGATACACTGGCTTGGTTAGTTACCCATACGAATTCTGGATATAAATAGATCAGGGAGTTTCCTCTAAATCGACTCAATTCAATTCAATTCAGGTTTATTACACCCCAGACAAACCATCGGTGGTATATGGGGGGAAATATAAATTACAAACAATATATAAAGATGACAGAAACAGCGTACAATTTTTTTTTACAAAATGTAGACAAGTGTTCACAGGAGACGAAATATTATGCATGCATATATGTGCTCCTTTCACAGTACTATAATGTAGGGGGGACAACTAGAGTGACTTCCCTTTGTCCAGAATGCAAATGAAAAGTTATGTAAAAGCATTCATGATTATTCTAATAAACTTTGCTATTTTAACTAATTTAGGTACAAACGTAGTTTTACACAAATCTATAAACTTTTCAATATTTGGGTAAGTATAATAATATTTGTTCAGGTATTTTCCACGGATATCAGAAAAGCGTTGACATACAAGTAGATAATGATACTCATCACCAACATAATTGTCACAGAATTCACATAGGCGGTATTGTTTTTGAATATTATCCCAACGGCCAATTTCTACAGGCAATTCATGGTTAGCCGTTCTGAATTTAGTATATGCAATTCTGAGTTTAGGCTCCAAAATTGTAACATAATTTTCTAGACTCACAGTTTCTTTAAATTTTGAATAATAAATGCCTTTTGAAGAATTAGAGGAGTTTTCTAGCCAAAATTGTAAGTAGTGATCACATAGACCAAATCAGTCCCGCTGTGAGGTACGAGATCTGACAGGTTTGAATTTCATCACGGGCCAAACTTCTTTGATGTCAAGCTGAAATCGACATCGGAAGTCAGAGCAAAACCCGCAGGCTTGGGATACCGACATGCTAATTCAAAACAAGCGCGGGGGATGAAATGTACGGGATTTTTTTTTCATGGCAGATAATATCGGTCAAGTGTGCAGTTGACATTTTTCAAAGTGAATAATTACTGTTAGGTAGTTAGTTCATCATTGAAGCTTCCGGTTTGTTCCATAAGCGAAGCATCGAGTCACAACTGCGACAAGTTGCACAAAGATACGGATTGGGCGGTGCCCCTAACATAATGAAAGAGAAAATATGTGTTGTGTACAAGGGATGAATGGAAGAAGACGGCAAAGAAAGAGACTGATGACACTGGAGGATTGCTCTTTGGTTCTACTGTAGGTTAACGCTTTTCAGGAGTATCCTGTAATGTAAAATGTGTCTTCGGTGAGAACTGCCCGTCCGTTATGGCCATAGAAATATTGTTAAGCCTCTACTGGATGTAATGCAATAAATGTCTAAGCCTCAGGTTAGACGAAAGTTGAGAACCTGTGAGCTCTGTAACAGTATTGAAGTTGAAAATTCCAGTGCTTGGTTGTGAACATACGTTTTTATTCAGTAAAATTCGAGGGAACCTGTTTAATTCATTGTAACGTTGCACCAGCTTTTTGACTGTGATGGGTTGGACTTTCCTCTGGAACATCTTATCCTAATCTGAGTCCACTCAAATAATATCAAGAATGTATGAATATAGGAATTGTGCGTCATATGGCAATAATTGAGCAGTGGTGTGCGGCTGTAATTACTACCGCAAATGAACACAACCTATTATTATGCATGAAATTTCATGAATGTTATATACATGCATTTCCTTTTCAATTGCTGTAAAATTGTCTATATATACTTTCTCGCAAGAAGGTAAATAAAGATATCGCTATATGCTTGTATTGATATTCTTTGATGTTTGAAATCACACCGAAGAGAAAGATCGATAAGAAATTGTGGTCGACGTTACAAATTGTGGTCGACATTTTACAATTTGCGAGATTCTGTACCACCAAGTCAGAGACGTTGATGTTGTAATATAGGTTTATTTGGAAGAAATGGTCGCAGTGGAAAATATCGCCGTTACATGAGCACTTGTGCGGCATCCTCACAACTGACGAATCGGCGAATGTTGGGGATACTGTATGTATTGAGAATTCTGGAACCGTTGTCTCTCCAGTTGTCTCACGTCGACCCTGGCGAGTTCGGTGTTGGTTGGTCCCTGGCCAGGATGCATGTACGGTATCATCACAACTTGAGCTTCAGGTGGCTGAAGACAAACGAAAAGAATTTACATAGATGAACAATTCGAAAACAAGTCAGTAACTAATAATACAAACTCTGAGTTTCTCCACTTAAACGCAATTTAATGCACGAGCTTTCGCCCCTCTTGCCGGGGCCTTTATCAAGTGAACATAAAGCAGTTTGAAAGGTGTGGTACGATAAGGCGGGATTTTGGCCTATACGTGGTGCGGTTGAAATCGAAAAAAATAAAATGTCCTAAAAATTCTTAGGTTTTAATGTAACGGCAAGAGAAAATATAAGTATACAATATGTGCACATGTTAGTGCGATTGCGTTATGATTATAGTTATCACATGAAACTGAAATCCACAAGGGTCTAAATCGAGTCATTCAGACACGCATTTAGACGCGAAGGACTCTTTGGACCAGAACGCCATTTAACCTGGTGGTGTGTGGTAACATTATATTCTCACTGCTGGGAGATCTATTTGGCCAAGGGGTCCTTCATACTAAAAATGAAAAGTTATGATTCATAACGTTTGAAAATAGCCTGTTACGGTTGTTCGTATGTCGTGGTGTAGTGGATACGTACGTTGGATCACAAGCGCCTCCCAGAAGGTCAACATGTGTGACAAGTTATTTCAATCTTTCTCATTTTTGTATAAAACAATTGCATTCAGTATATCTGAAATAAGATTTTAGGCTATCAGTATGAACCAATTAAAAATAAAATAAATATTATTTACCGAAGACACGATACCGTGTGGACATACGGGCCAGTCAAACGTTGAAATCGAACGATCAGTCGCTACCTGTTACAACGGCAATATATTCGTCTAAATTGTGCATGTAAAATCGACTGCAACGTGGTGAAATAATAACGTCTTGGCACCGAACATATGTGAAGCTATCATGGTTCACCGTAGCATTCAGTCCGTTGATTGACAGTTGCCGACGACGACAAGTTGTACATTGCATTGTGATTGACATATGAAGAGAAGAAATGTACGGCTAGCTGTGGGCAAAAACCCCGCCTTACAATACCATCTCCTTTATAATGTACAAATGTCGAATACAGTGATAACTTTGAAGTCCAATAGAATTTGTAGTTTTTACAGTCCCTATGACTACACCACGTTTCTTTGGAATGTAACGTAGCAACTTAAGATAATTTGAGACAAAACGTCACTGGCGTCATGAAGTCTTACTCTATACACGAAACAAAGTGATGGGAGACGCAGCAAAGACCTTAGTCGTTCTCGTGGTCTTGGGTATCAAACAATGACGTTAAGCAGGTTTCAATGTTCATATGTTACATTGGAAAGAAACATGATGCAGTCATAGGGACTGCAACAACAACAAATTTAATTGGACTTTAAAGTTATCAATATATCAGATACTTGTATATTATAAATTTCATTTTTTTTATGTTCACTTAATAAAGGCCCGTCAAGAGAGCCGAAAGCTCACGGTCAGAAAGGAAATGGTAACTATCACCCCAAAAAGGCGATGATTTAGAGCTATCACATTTTTTTATGAGCACCTTCAAAAATGACGGTCATCAACTCTAAAGGGTGACGAGGACAATCATCACCCTAAAAGGCGATGACCGTCACCATTTAAAGGTGATGGCTACAATTCACCACCTTTTAAAGGCGATGGCCAGGTCTGATCACCATCTGGCTGTGCTTGTGCATTAGACTGCATTTACACGGAGAAGTTCAGATTTTGTAGTATTATTCAAGATCCCGCATAATAGTTTGAGCCAGTGTAAGTCCGTGAACGTCTTCCTGCTACAATTTTTTGATCACAGCCCATCAACAAACATCTTTATGCATGTAAGTAAGCCAGTCTGATTAATACAAGACCCAACTCTCGACATTTATATCCAATTATTGTTAGGATGGCACTGGCGATTTGGTGCCAAACTCTGAGGACGAGGGTTCGAGTCTCGCACGGGACTGACCCATCCAGCACTAGTATTTGTGCTTTACCAAGAAAGTGTCATCGTCAAAATAATTGGACATAAAAGAATGACATTGTTTTGATAACTTGCAGAAGAAATATACATCAAACGGTTAAGAAATTCAACGAATTTTCGTGAATGCCGCCTACATAAAAGAAACGTGAATTTCGTATTTACACCGAGACGGTCAAACAAAACATTTAAACACGATTATTGTGAGCGGGGCTGGAAGCTTGATATGATTGGTCGACTCTCTCAATTTGACCTCTGTCATATTTCAATTTAGAGGGCAGCGAACAGAAACAAGATGGTCTTCCTTTTAGACTGAATAGCTCATCGCGTTTAGTAAATCGATGTTCACTTTTTTGACCATTCAATAGGCGTGAATACGTATTAACAATTTTTAGCTCGTGAAAATCTTTCGAGTAAATGTGATTTTGACACTACACATACAGATTTAACGTGTAAGGCCTACAATTTTACGCCTTATCGAAAATTCTACGCGTAAAGATTAAAAAGGAAAAGTCTTGATTGATGACAACCAATCAATTTCTCTGGCGGGTCATTCAAACATCTGATTTTTACGTGTAATATTGAAACCGGAAACGTCTTATCCAAAATTCTACGCGTAAACATTTAAACCAATAATTTTTAGGCGTTATCATTATTCAGCCAATGGCATCAAGCGTTACATATGATTTGGCATGTAAGGCTTGATGCCATTGGCTGAATAATGATAACGCCTAAAATCGATTGGTTTAAATGTTTACGTTTAGAATTTTGGATTCAATTTTCCGGTTTCAATATTACACGTAAAAGTCAGATGTTTGAATCATCCGCCAGAGAAATTGATTGGTTGTCATCAATCAAGACGTTTCATTGCGGTCATTACACGTTCAATCTATGTATGTAGAAAAATGGGCTACATGTGAAAGGCAGACGAATTTTGTCGCAAATGGTCAATAATTGGCCATTATTGTCGTTAATCGCCCATTTTCTACGCGTAACTTTTTCATATGTTGTCAAGTTTTAAAGTACACGTCACATACTGTCAACCGCGTATGGAATAATGCAATTTGATTGGTCAATTGCATCTTTCGCGAGTGATTGTTTTTACGGGCATAAATCGGGCATAAATCATTGAGCTCTAGATAATGACGATTGAGAAAATCATCAATATGAATCAGACTGCACATCATTGCTACCAATGAAGTTTTATTGAATCATCGGCTACGGCAAATATCTCAGAGAAGATTGTAGATTTTGATTGGTTGTGGTAGGTCTAACGTGTGCCACCGTATTTCAGATCTGCCGGGGAAAAAATGGAACTTGTTGGACGAATATATCTCGTACACCCCCGGAGTCAAAGACTCACGTGCAGCCGTCCTTAACAACGACCAGGTGTTCGCCAGCAGCATGGCGTGATGTAGAGGAATGTGAAATCAACGTTTCCATCATACGTAAAGGGTGTTGCATACAGAGCATACGAGAAAAAAAAAATCTGTGAACACACTTTCATTCAATGCTGAAAACAGACTTAAAAGATGCTTTCTCAACCCGTCCATTGACCCAGCCTCCCTGCGGTCGGCCGGGTTGATGATAGTCTCTCCGATTTTAGTTGATTTTGGTTTGATTGGGGCAGATAAAAAATTATCTCATTAATTTAAATGCGTTGCTGATTAATCTGTAGGCTTGTTCATGAAATCACAGCTAAAATATTTCCACATACATGTACAATTGCAGATTTCCCAGCGCTCCGAATCGTTTTCCGAGAAGGTTTGTGTGACAGTTGCTTTTCACAGCAGTATGAAACTTGCAAATTTATCACGCGCTACATTCCTTCATGTAACATGGTAACAGAAAAGTTTACAAAATGGGAGTGGTCAACCAAAGAAGACTGTGAGATACGATAAGTTCGTTATACGTCGCCCTTTCGGAGTAATGATTCGATTTGGTTTTTCTGGTCATATTTTTCCTCGGCTGCGCATCAGAAAAATATGGCTTGACAAACCAAATCTCATCCAGTATCACCCCACAAGGGCGACAAACAACACTACATAAAAACGTCATTTTAATTACATTTAATATACGGTCAGCGTGTAAGGTGAATATAATGGTTTTATTTCCAATTGTTTGAACACTAAGTTTTACGCTAGCAATTATAAGTAACATTTGCATTCATTTGATGTATAAGTCGATGTGATCGGAGAGGTATGGCTCATAAAATTGGATTCCCATATTTGATGTTATATTTAAGAATGTTGTTCATGTATTCTGTATGATTGACAGCCCCAAATTCACCAGTGTAGTAAATGTTTTTAGAGTTCCATGGATTCATGGCCTATGTCGAATCTTGGTGTTTCCCATACATTTCACATACATTTACAATGCATTTGAGGTATCCTTTGGATACATTTAATTTGCATGTCGTACATTGGAGAGTCCCTAATTACGATAGATATACAACGCACGATAATGTTTTGCAAATAAATCTCATCTATTTGAATACATTCGCTATTGTAGTGACCCGAATGCAAATCTATCAGTTATATTTAGCCACTTTCCAACCTGTAATAAATATATGTGAATTGTTGCAGTTATATTGACCATTGCGTGATATATATGGCAAATAATATGAAACTTAACCGTAAATTTCGAACTATGGCATCTATATCTCAAAACAATGCAAATAAAATGTTTATATTTACAACTATCCTCTATATGTGTAAATGTTGGTGTATAAATCCATTGTATTTGCTAAACTGGTAGCTATATATGAAATCATTTGAAGAAGAATACTTATATTTACATTTATCTCACAGATGCATAAAGAAATGGTGTATATTACAATTTTATTTGCTATAATGGTAGGTACATATTAAATCATTTCAAAAAAAAATAATTTATATTTACATCTACCCCATAGATGTTTAAATGTATGGGATATAATACCATTTTATTTGCTACGCTATTAGGTGCATATTAAATCATTTCAAAAGGAATACTACCTCTTCCACATACACGGGTGAATGTATGGTGAATATTACAGTTTTATTCGATATAATGGTAGCTACGTATGAAATCATTTCACACATTACAGTTTCATTTACAATACTGTAAACGTAAATATGAAATGTTTGTTTTGATGGATTTATTTGCTATCATTTGATGGATATCTGGCGAAGAATTGCATTTAACCATCAGATCCAAAATTACGATTATTAGACGTTAAAGTAATCCAAATGCACAATGTTATCATCGCAATTCAATTGTTCAATTTGAACTATTCCACAGGTATGTGATGCAAATCTGCAGTTTAGCCATTACATTTGAACTTAATATATTTCCAATACTGTAAACACTAAATTTTCCATTTAGAATTTTAATTTATAATACTATGGAAAATGGGTTTAAATTTCATTGTCTTCTTTGTAACTAATTTGGGGGGTATTTGTAACGGAACGTGCACGTGGCCGGTTAATGAATAATGTATGCAAGAAGTGCTTGTCAATAAGAAAGTCTTTATTTGCTGACTAATTTTCAGCTTCATGCTTCCCAAACAAGTTATATTCTACGTCTACCGGTACCAGATATCTGTACAATGTATTGAATTTGAAGGAAATTGTCATAGCATAAGATATACCGTATGTCATGCACAAACAAAACACTATAATACTGTATTTGTGGAGTACACAATGGATAGGCAATGATAAAAGCCAGACACTTGTTGATTAGCTGACGCCCGCTAACACAACACTTGCAAAGGTAACAATCTCGGCCAGGCGCTGGGGCCTACCGCTTGGCTCGCCTGGTGAAGCTGTTCGCTCCAGGAGACACGACATATTGCGAGTCGTCGTCAGACGTGAGTAGTATAGAAAGTGGATTTAAAGCCCTCTTTTCCAGGGAGGTAAGTCTTGGGGAGATGACGGAGAGTTCCGGCAGGGGGCGTTGTTTCTCAAGAGACCAAAAACTACCTCCAACACGAGAGAGCTTCTTGACTCGATCGGGTGTGACCTTGGATCGGTGAGGGTCGACAAAAATACCTGAAACCATGGGAAGGAAGACTTATAGTAATAAACACAATCTATAGGTGTTGGACGATGTTATTAGGACGAGTCTAGCATCCGTGCGACCCGAGGGTCGAGCGTTTATTGTCCAGTATAGCTCCGCAAAAAATAAACAAACAAAAAGGGGATTCCCCTTTGGCATCGATGGTGCTGCCCTCTATAGGGTTCATGTAAAATGTCTCCAGATATAATAAAAACGGAACACGGACTTTACGCTAGAATATACTCCTATCGACTCTATCTCATTGGGGTCATATCGGTCCCCGAGCTTATCGGGGCCTGCCTATCCAGTCAATCGGGTGTTTTCCGTTTTCAATACTCTGCGCATACGCAGTCTGGCCGTAGTATAGAAAGCAGGCATTTTGTGGGGTATGTGGGGTGTGTTTGGGGTAGAGATGGACCGCTAGGGGTTCGAATGGGTCGTGGAAGGTGTCAAAGTGAAGCTTGTGTGGGGTAGTCAGAATGGCGTGTTTTAAGTGCAAGTCTCGTCAATCTGCGCGTGCGCAGTTGGTTGTAGTAAGTAAAGGGGTCATTGTGGGGCAGTACAGGAAGGTATTTGGGGTAGAGATGGACCATCCTTGGTCCGAATGCGTCCTGCGCGGTGTCATCTTCTAGCTCTCGGGGTGTAGATAACGATTTGAGGGCTGTCCACAGCATCTGTGGCGTCATTGGTGACGTCATCAGTACGAGTAGTAGCGAAAGTGGGCATTTTGGTGCAGTGAAGGATGGTATTTGGTGCAGAGATGGACCATCCTTGGTCCGAATGCGTCGTGTGAGGTGTCATATTGTAGCAACGCCCGCCAACACCAAGCTCAATGCTTCAACGCCCTGGTGAAATAGCTCAGAAGCTCTGATTTTCTAGATATTCCATGGAATTGTCACTGATTCTTCGAAATGCAGTGACGCCCGTCAACGCTCGTAGTTACTCACATCGGCAAAAACTCACATCGGCAAAAATAAAGTCATGTTAAAATAATTGCTATTTAACACCATGTTAAATATTACTGAGGGGAAATGACTATGATACGACATTTACGACATAATTGCGTCTTGGGATGTGACATGTTTTAGCCCTCGGGGTGTAGACTCCGATTTGAGGGATGTTCACGTCATCTGGGACGTCATCAGTACGAGTAGTAGCGAAAGCGGATATTTTGGGGCAGTGAAGGAAGGTATTTGGTGTAGAGATGGACCATCCTTGGTCCGAATGCGTCGTGTGGGGTGTCATTTTGTAGCAACAACCGCCAACACCAAACTCAATGCTTCAACGCCCTGGTGAAATAGCTCAGAAGCTCTGATTTTCTAGATATTCCATGGCATTGTCACTGATTCTTCGAAATGCAGTGACGCCCGTCAACGCTCGTAGTTACTCACATCGGCAAAAACTCACATCGGCAAAAATAAAGTCATGTTAAAATAATTGCTATTTAACACCATGTTAAATATTGCTGAGGGGAAATGACTATGATACGACATTTACCTCGACAATTGCTGATTGCTGACACAAGTGATACAAGTGATACAAACACCAATGTACATGTACCATACACAAGCTTTATTTCAGCGTTATGTATATAGTGCATCTCTAATTCAAGAAGAGAAATATGATGAAAATATGATGAGAATCTCCCTTACGCACATTCAGTTTTAGGTTCATATATGTACGAAACAAGAAGAAGGAAACAATTGCATAAATAGATGTACACTAATTTTCAACCATAACGCCGATTTATCGTCGGTCTTTAACACATCTGAGCGGGCTACACGAGACAATCATTGTTAATTTTCTCGCTCGTCATGATGGTGATTTTTATAAACTTCGCAAATTTTGTTAATTATATATTAAGGAAGGAGTCTGCCATATTTCGTTAAAACAGGCGGATCCTGTCTTATTGTTTTCTTCTTGTGTAATTCCGTAAATCAACGACCTTTCTCCCCACAGACAGCCACTGTATTTCGTTCTCTGTTTGTCTCAACCATTCACTGTCTACGTCCAGTGCACTGAGAACCCCTCGTGGAGAAGAAGTCAGTGTTGACAAGTGGGTAGAGCAAATCATTATCTATATTAACTGTTACCACATTTTCACCAGGAACTACAGAGCAAACGGAGACCAGAGTTAATAGTTGATCGTTACGTACTGGGTACTTAACTAACCATCATCTGTTCATGTGATTGAGCGTATAATGTTTAACATCAACTTTTCGAAACTAGGCCTATACGTTGAACTCCGAGCAAAATACCGACCCGAATATTTGCATTTAGTATAATAAAATGAACCGTGGGCTAAAGCTAATCCGATAAGCTGATATACTTGTACAACGAGAAGAAAGACTGGCCCAGTCTGCTATATGATTCGTTTTATTTGCAGAATTATTTAGGAAGTTGCTATCCGCAAGAAATTATTTCACTGAGTAATCATTACCAGGTCACAAAGGCAGGAAAGGACAGAAATAAATTAACATTGAATGCGACAAGCGAATTCTTGTTTTTACAAAAGTGCTTGAGTTTTGATCGCAGCTAAAGAAAAACACTGGCGCGATTATTATTATGATACATGTAGATCAGGCTGAGATATTTAAATCGTTTTGTTTGCTTATTTCGTCCGGTACTTCATTTACCACCCGGTACTGTAACGGATATGCGACGTTTACATACGGAAAACTCAATTGTGTGTGATGGTAATAAAGCCGATTTTCTTTTTCCACTCCAAAACCTGCCATAACAGATTTTCTTGAAGTTTACATACCGAAATATCCCCTTCGAAAAAAAAACTGAGATGTTCAGTTGCATAAAAATGGAGATATGATTGATCACAATGTGCTACCGGGCTATTTTCGGTATTTTGGGGCATTTTCATGAAGGGTTTTCTCCTTTAGCAAAAATGTGACACCCCAAACCAAAACCATTCGTGGTTCTTTCCTATAAACAAACTTCCTCATATATTGTTTTACAAAGTTATTTTGGTTTGAAGTGTCACATTTTTGCTGTAAGAGGAAATTCTCAATATAAATGCCTCAAAAATACCAAATCAGGCCGAGGGACACATTTTAATCGATTATATATCCATTTTTATACAACGGAGCAACCAGTTTTTTTTTCGTGGCTGCTATTTCAGTATGTGAACTTCTAGAAACATCTGATTTGGCAGATTTTGGATTGACAAAAAAACAGGTTGATTACCATCTCACACGTATTGTCGTCATATATCCTTTAAAGTTAAATCTGCAGGTTTTCTACCAGTTTGCTTCCTTATACGGTGCACTGCCCGGTACTTTTTATATCGTCTGGTGCACTCTTCTGTGATGTCACATAAAATATTGTGTATGTCCCATATGGGGTACGGAAAAGTCCCACCCCCGCCCCCCCTCGGAACCCCCCCTGCAAAGATTCCCCCGACAATAGTCTCCCTGGAAATTTCTCCCCCGGAAATTATCCCCCTATCATATATTAAGTGAAACTCAGAGAACAAAATATATGAAAAATGAATATTCACCCATATAAATAACGACTAAAATTTGCCGTTTCCTAACGTATCCGGTGTACGGGTTTAATCGCACTCTCATCTGTCTGATTTGGAATCATCCCGCCTATCTTTCCTAGTCGGCCTCCCCCGGTATAATGTAAGAAAATTATATAACTGGTTGTGGTCTTTTCGTTCTTACCGTGATTGAATTATTATATAAATAATTTCTTGCGGATAGCAACTTCCTAAATAATTCTGCAAATAAAACGAATCATATAGCAGGCTGGACCAGTCTTTCTTCTCGTTGTACGAGTATATCAGCTTATCGGATTAGCAGTAGCCCACGGTTCATTTTATTATACTAAATGCAAATATTTGGGCCGGTATTTTGCTCGAAGTTCAACGTATAGGTCTAGTTTCCAGATCTTAATGTAGATAGACAGAAATAAGCACCCGTAATTATTATGAAATGATTTCGAGGTATATTACGTTAGTTGGCAGTGGAGAATTGGTCACCTATATTCCACTTATCATATATTGTCTTTGAGGAGGGGGGACTGATATTTAAACGTTTATCAGACTTAGATATATGAACATAAAACACGCATCTTGAAGAGCGGATCTAGCGAAAATTCGTAGGGGGTTCGACTATGACAGCCCAACCAGTACGATACGAATACGCGTATTACTGATTTCGGACCGACACAGGAAGTCAGGATGCGAAGTCGGGAAGGCAGGATGGGAAGTGGCGAAGTCAGGTGCGGTGACTTCGCGCTTCGCATCCTGCCGTCGCATCCTACCTTCGCGAGTTAAGATTCCTAGCTTCGCGATTGCATCCTGACTTCGCATCCTGACTTCGCGCTTCGAATCCTGGCTTTGCATTTCGCATCCTCCTTTCGCATCCTGACTTCGCGCTTCGCATTCTTTCTTCGTCCTTCGCATCCTTTCTTCGCGCTTCACATCCTGGTTTTGCTACTTCGCATCCTGCCTTCCTGGCTTCATCCTGATATCGCCCTTCGCCTCCTGCCTTCGCATTCTGACTTCGCGCTTCGCTTCCAGTCGTTTGCATTGCTTTGTTGATTTCGCATTCTGACTTTGAGCTTCGCATCCTGGCTTCGCCACTTCGCATCTTGCCTTCGCCACTTCGCATCCTGAATTCGCGTTTCGCATCCTGACTTCGCTTCCTGGCTTCACATATTGTCTTCGCACTTCGCATCCTGCCTTTCCATTCTGACTTCGCGCTTCGCATCCTGGCTTCACCACTTCGCATCTTGACTTCGCTGTTCACATCCTGACTTCGCACCTGGCCTTCTTGTGTCGGTCCAGATGCATTAATACAATACAGCGATGTATACAGTTAATATAGATAAGTGATTTGACATATCCACTTGTCAACACTGACTTCTTCTCCACGAGGGGTCCTCAGTGCCGGACATTAGACGTGCAGACCGGAAGTGTCATACATGACGTCACACTTCAGTACATGTCCTATCATGTTCACACTCCCGCATGTCATAAAAGTAAATTCTACCTCATTTGGAGGGTTCCCGATTGGCGCTCTTTTTCGGGTACCCTGAGAATAATAAGGAATTTACTGTTTATATACTACTCCTGTGGTATACAGTTTGTGGTTGTTTTTAGAGAGTAAAAGCTCGAATGTTTCTCATTTCAGATGATGTTTTATTCGAATCCTGAGAGTCTGCACTACATTATTTCTCATTTCTGTCAAGTGAAGTTTCAAATTGACGAATGTGGTTAAATAAAACTGCGTGACATTTTCGTCCATGTTTTAAGGAAGTGTGATTTTTCCTATTTTATCAATTTCAACTTAAAAACAATAAAAAAAATCCCAAACACATGGATTCTGTTGTCATGTGTCCGGCAATGCGCGTATAATCGATTGAATGTAAAGAGCGAGAATGCTCGGGAATGACATAACCGAGATTTTGAATTATATGACGGAATTATATTTTGGTTACAGATTTAGTGGAATCCATGATATTATGATCTTTAATTACTTCTGTAGCCTGTTCATCGTACATGATCTATAATTTAAGCCAAAAAAAAAAGAAAAAAAAAGAAAAGGTAAATAAAATTTAAAATAACATGCACTTCTCAGGGTACAGTTTCTTTTTATCCACTATCATTAAGATAACTTGTAGCACATTAAAAATCAGATCAAAGTTCGTAGAGTGAGGTTCACATGTACGATTTGCGCCAAGTGAATGATACACAGTTAAGTTGCGATTATGATTCAGGCATTCATTGTTTATTAATAATTGTTTGGGTGTAAATCAATCGAAAAACCTGACTTCCCGGAGATGCCTCCATTCCCATCTTCTACCGACACACACACCCCCACCTGGGCCAGGGACCCACCAGGGCGAGCCATATCGTGGAAGACAGTCCAGCCCCCTGCCCAACGACAGGCACACCCAAGCAGGGGCGACAAAGTAGTATAGACACGCAACGAAACGTTATATACATGAATATCCAATATCATGCTAATTGTCGAATTGATACTCGGTAATTATATTGCAAATATTTGAAAGCATCAGTGACTTGTTGAATAGGAATCTTACTCTTTAGTCATGAGTGGATTTAAATAGAATGATGATGATGATCTTCACTGAGGTCCCCGCGTTTATCAGTTAACATACAGTCAGTAGTTTACTGGAATGTTCTGGGGATTCAAAAAAAATCGTGAACCTTGTAAAAATATGCTAAGGCACTGTTCATTTTTACCAGGGGGTGGACCGGGGGAATCAGGGGGAGGGGGAGGCACTAAAATTTTCAAACTCAGGAAGGGGGAGGGGGCCAACATTTTTGCAGGTTTGGTTCGGGGGAGGGGGGGGGCGACAAAATTATCACAGATAGAACACCTGAATTCAACCCCGGCGTATTTCTATAACACCAACATTTCAGAACATGAACCCATCCCCATGTACCTCATTTTGGCCCTGGTCGGGAGATATTTATTTTGAGATTATTTTGTTCCAACATATTCTCAGCTGGGATAAGAATGACAAAATCTGATAATTGACAACTGAACTAATCCTCCATAAACATGACTAATCCCCCATAAACAAACATCAAGTATACACATTCGAAGACTGAATGAAGATTACATAATAACTTAGTCCTTTACTTTGGTTCAACCCAGATGGGAAGATGTATATGTACGTATATGCATTTCTATCAATAGATATTTGTGCAGATCTGTACATATATATATAGATGTGGCTCTGTTGTATATATAGTGTATTTAGTTTCATCAGAAGTAGATTAATAGCTTGCCATACTTTGTAGTAAACCAAAGTCGTGCAATATAGACTTGAATTGTATCATTGACAGCAGCAGAGATTTTAATACAGATACATCCACATTGTGTTGATCATGTTTAACAGAGTACAGTAAAACCTAAACAGTTAATTTCCATATTATTCGGGGAAAAGTACCAGCCGACAACAAAACAAAATTCATTTAATTAATTTAGAAAAAATCTTTTCAAAATAAGTAAATCCTTGACACTGTACAGTACCGTATCATAGGACGACTGGGGAAAATGGCCACTGCATTCTCATAGTATATTTCGAAATTTAGCATTAGACTTTCTTAGTTTAAACATATTTGATTACAAGTTCTAATCAACTTACGTGCCCTCTCAGAAATTACATGCAAAGATAAATAATCAGGCGGCAAAACAGACATTAACTTCGGCATACAGACTTTTTTCCACATTTTATGTGTAAAATGTGAACTTTTTTGTGATGAAATAAAATTAAAGTTTTGTTGAAAGTACATATTATTTGAATAAGTAAAAAAAACACGAAAGAAACAAGAAAACTATGCTCATACTAGTAAAATCAAATACAGGGAAAGTGAACAGTACATGACAGGGAAATGTCCGAAGGGAAAATGTTAGCCAGGGGAAGTGTGTGCGCTGCGATTCTCCTCTCGGAGCTGGTATACCAGGACAACATGGCAGTCGACCAACAGTTACATGTCTTTTCTAATCTCTCTCGATGTCTTTGGGGTGATAGTTTTAAATATGTCTTTCCAATTGTCATCATGTGCCCGAAGTGAACTTGGGATATCGGGGAAGGCAGACCGGTACTTATACGCTGTGTATTAATGGTGGGATGGTGATCGGATTGAAGATATATGCGACTGACAATTTCTATACAATTTAAGCTACGGCCCTGGCATAATGGGAGACAAGGCTGTTCGAAGGTTGGATTCAAGAATGCATGCCGCCCTCGACGCGCCGAAAGCAAGGCATATGTGTTTCATTTTCGATAGATTTTTTTACTTTAAAGCTGTCAATTTTCATATCAATAGTGCTGAATATCACTACAGGGCTTTATCCATATGTCCACTCAAATTTGAACATGAAAAAAAAATCCACATTGGCTCTCACCATGTCACTTAGTATGTAAAAATATGTCGAAACAGAAATGAGATCGTCCAGTTTGACGCCTATTTACATGACAAGAGACGATCGGGAGTCTTTCGGTGGATTTTTTTATATGCATATGTTTGACGAAATATGGACGCATCATCATGCAGACATCGGGCACGATGAACTAAAACATTCGACTTTTAGAACGGAAAATGTACGTAGGAAGAAGCACAAATAGGACCATTCGCCATGAGAGCTGTCGAATATTTATGCTGGTCTTCTCCGAGGTCCGCGCGTCGGTCATTTATAGCCGGGTAGCTGCAGCGCAACCGTTACATTACGGGCTACCTACCAAGGTGAAGACATTTGGGTTACAGCACTTCGTTTCCTGAGTGGATTTGAGCGCCAGAACGTGAGGAGACCATAGTATGGAGGAATTATCATTCTTCTCATAGGAACGCCGAGGAGAATCACCAGCCACGCATCGTTTTCTGTTTTGATTCTAACCGACTGGATATGGGTAGGACGGCTGCGTAGTTGACTGATTTTACAATTATGATTAACACCAGATCTGAGAGTACGCTCACTATCGCCAAGATCGGGAGCGACTATTGTAGATCTATTTTCCGTAGATCTGGACTTTCAACGGCGGATGGAAGTTTGCAGGAAGGCCAACATACGGAAGTGCCCGCCTAGGAAGCTGGGTCATCATGACATGAAGGAACCAGACGCATGGCTATATATCGGTTATCCATTTTTGCGCCCAGACCAAAAATGCTGAAACAAAAATAAAAAAATATTAACTGCTCCACCCCCCCTGGCCTATATACAATAAAATGTCACACATATGATGAACAAACATTTGTTTCACAGTATTTATTTTGATATATGTTCATGAAACCGACAATATTCGAATGACCATCCTAGAAAATTATATGCAAATAGATTTGCATATGCTATTAAACGTGTGATCATCCGCATGTGCGAGCACCTTTCATTGGTTTCAAATCCTGCAATTTGCCCACGTTTCTATAGTCTAGGAAATATTATCAAATACCCATTTATCCTAACCGTGTGTAACATATGCAAATAGTCATATATAACATCTATGTAGTGCACGTTGCAAATATAATGAAATACGAAAATGTAATTACATGAAACCTAGCAATGTCGTGTTATGTTCAATTTTACCAACTCGTCATCCATATAGGAAATGTTTCAGAAATATACAGATTTAATAATCCAAGTGAAATGTAGATAGAAACCATTGATTTAACCGTACATTACACGTATAAGGAAGACTCATATGTACAAGCATATATCGCAAGGTGGTTACATACATCATGTCCATATGCCAATGACCTGGCCACTGTATGGCGAAGCTATAGCAAATATTTTCATTTGCTTATATACAAACGGATTGGAATTTATTTTAAATCCGACTATATAAAATCCTTTATCACACGGGTTAAATATAACTAAACTAGAACATACTCAATATGCTCAGTATGGTATTCAAATGTTAAGTGAATGTAATCATTTAATTTTTCTCAACCTACTAGTCAAATGTCTGTGAATGATACCGTTCATCAGGGTATCAAATGTAAGTAAAACTATATATTCAATACGGCGGTTCATCCCCTATTTGCAACCAATCAAATCAATGTACACCCGAAACATTTCACATGGTTATGTCATATAGGTGAAATTAGGGACTCTCCAAGCTGCACTGTACAGTTAAATTATTATAAATATCTAATTACACCATATCGGAAATGTATTATAAATGAATGCAAATTTCGGACTCTCACATACCTGCACCATACATTTAACATACATGTTAAATGTACAATTTTCTGTAGTGTAACTAATATTATCACCGTTTAATAAGAAATTGGAGCTTGAAGTCGATAATTAAGAAACTGGAGCTCGAAGTCGATAATTTTTTGGCACTTCCTCATAGAAGCTTGTTCACAGTGTCTGCTGTACCAGATTAAATGTAAAAAAAATATATTATAAATCATCACACTCACACAGAATGTTTACACATAAAGTTACATTTGCCACATTTACCATACATTTAGTATATTTGCACATGTTGAAGAAAAATGTATTGTAAATGTACAGTTCATGAAGCATACATTAACGGCTTTAGCACAAATCTGCTAATATACTGAATGTAGGACAAATATAACAATTTTAGATGACATTACCAATTTTCATGAGGAGCTGTTTACATGTTATCCCACGTCCCAGTTTAATCCCATATGTCTAGAACATGTGTATCTATATGGAACTATGTATGCGTCGAGACGTCCGAATGTTTAGCTTACCTGTGCACGACAGCAGACGCAGCAACTTAGGATTGAACCTGCCAGGGATGCTACCCCACCCAAGAGCATGACGATTGCTTTGACATAAAGCATACGGCAGAGGTTTTCATACAGCTCATAGCCCCTATATCTATAGACACAGGTAGGATTAGCGGACAGCGAAATGAAGGCGAAGATGCTGTAGATGAGGGCCACAACAATACTGATAATACAGAAACCCATATAGACACCGAACTGCAACATAATAAAAGATAGATAAATCACAAATAAAGTGACAATCAATGTTGATACATGTACGTTTGCATGTAAGTTTGTGCTCGTAATTTCGATAAAATCGAGCAGACGACACAACAGCATGCAGTACAACAATGTCGCGAAATTTTACAAACAAATTCTACTGTTTCGTTAGCTTACACGAATAACTTCAATAGATATTCAGCAGTTGGATTATGCGTGGTAAATGCAACATTGGCGCCAATAATTCGCACACGCTCCGCGTATCCTGTGTTCATTATATTTCCGTTCTGTGGAAGGAGCCTGGAAAAGCATTTTATTTGCCTTTTTCTGTCCTTCCACTAATCATATGTAAACTGGTGAAGCCATCAACTGTTTAGTGAATAAACATCATATACGTGACTTATCGAAAGGCTTACCATCAAACAATGAACACTTACCGCCGTCGATTTTCGATAGCCCACACAACATCCCAGAATCCCGGACATGAGGATCTGTAAAATTAAATCGTATTTGAGAGGTACAGTCAATTCTCTCAAAATGATTAAATTCCTCTTCTTTTCAGTATGAACTTTGAGGAATTCCGCGCTGGTCTTTACGACCCCCCATTAGTGCAACATTAAATACAAATTGAGAACCAACAATCCGATGTAATGAATTACTAATCCGTTATAACGAATTATGTAATCCGTTATAGCGACTCATGTAATCCGTAATAACGAATTATTTATATGTTATTATGAATTACGTAATCCGTTACGACGAATAAGGTGAATCCGTTATACCGGATTAATAATCCGTTATAACGAATTACATACATTCGGGTTTAACGAATTATCAATCCTGTATAACGGAATAAACATAATCCGTTATAACGAATTAATAATCCGTTATTACTGATTACTTAAACCCTCACAATGGATTAAACATAATCCGTTATTACAGAATAATAATCCGTTATAACGAATTACTAAACCGAACGAAACTTTTCATACGACTATTTATTATCGTGTTATAACTGAGTAATAATTGATTATATACTTTGGATGAGCCCTATGGATTTCCAATAATGTTTCATCTCAGTCTTTTGTCCGCAGCTCATTCAATTTGGCCTTTTGTTAACATTTTGTACAAGTTATGCTATGATGTTTAGTGATCAGTGGATGAGTGATAATTGTGGCAAAGTGTACGATAAGGAAGTACTTACGGGCAAAGCGTAAGTTCCTTGACCGTATATGAACTCCGGATATAACAGGAAGCCTGTCATGATCCCACCTACAATGGTTGAAAAAACATCTTTTAGTAGAACGAATCTTTAAATGACAAATAATCTAATATCATGAATATACCATAGTTTGATATTCTGAGAGTTTTTGTACCCATGACATGTTATCATGTTATTTCTCTGCCAAGCTTTCATTGTGGCTGTGTTCGTGTGGTCACTTTGAATGACGCCACCATATGGATCCACTCGACACGATCCCGGATAATGTAGGGCATTAGAACCTCGTCCGGCGCTGCTAGGAATTCATATTGTCATCCATGTTGAAAGCACAGAATCACGCGGAAACTTCGAACAGCGCATTGGTAGAACCGAGGCAATATCCATTTCATTTGGATATATATTTTATCTCCTGATAAGAGCGAAAAACAACGAGGACTATGTGAGTGGAAACACATCCCATAGCATGTGATGTGCCTCACGTGCGGCGGATGATGTAAAATCCTTGCTCCATTAATGCGCGAGGTATTATGACTTCGACGGAATAGGCCGAGCAGTCGCGAATGCATACGGACCCTAACACCGTCTTCTGCAGAATGAAGTTTAACAGAGACAGAAATGCATCACGGGATATCTTCGGAGTTTTAAAACATTTGATTGGTCAATTCAAATTTTCAAATAGAAATCCGGCATTGGCCTGTGAAGATAGCTGCAAGAAAATCCAGCCAATCAAATATTTCTTGTAAAGGTTCATTAGATAGACAAATCAAAGATAAGGAATTATATAGTAGATGATAATTTAGTATATAGTTCAGCAAGGAATGAAATACATGGATATGACTTTAGGATAAAGCAAAACTTGACAAAGAGTAAATTTTGTTGATATACAATGTAGATCAGTATGGATGACATTTTGTTGCTAATAGTCAATGGACATTTATCTGGTACTTTAGCATCAATGCAATATATAAATTTCCGGCTAATCGAAATCTGATTGCTGCTGTGTTTGTTCCATTAACAAGAGTCTCACAGTTTCTGTTTTAAGAGACGTTTCAACTGAAACGATGAGATTGAAGAACCAATTTGCGGTAGATTTAGCACGATTTACATTAGAAATATATATATATACATATATTACCAATATATAGACATATAGACCAATATTACATCTCTGCATCGCCGAGGAGAATATACTATCATGTGATTAAATAACGTAGCCCATTGTTCCGAAATGTCTTTTTCAATGAAGAATGCTTACATTCTAATTGGGAAATACATTGGAGTGACATGCAAGAGGTATGTGCATATGCACGAATCAGTACAGGATCTCAGTAGCATTTTTTATTTTATTTTTTTAAAAAATATTTTTATTCATTTTTGTTGCCACATATGTACAAAAAAACAATCATATTTACATTTACATTCACATAAGATTACATATATAAACGCATACTTCTTTCCATATATATACACAGACATTCAATGAATACATAGACGCACACAAATCCCTCTGACCTAGAAAAGGCAAATTCGCTAATTCAAATATATTCCACTACTGCTGCATATTATTAAAACACAATATCCATTTTTCATTGAATTTTTCTATTCTGCTCTCCAAAGTAGCAGCATAATTTTCCGTCTCGTAATGATTGTTAAGAAAACGCAATAGTGCTATGACATTTAAATGAGATTGTCTCAATTTTGTTGTATATATATAATACTTTGTTAAAAGCATCAGTATATTCATTACTTTTTGTTCCCTTTCCCAGCCTAATACTATTTTCTCTGTAGTTATTCTGCCTCTTAACTTTGCTACTTCTTTACACAATATTTCCATATCCGTCCACAGCTTGGCGACCATTTCACATTCTATAAACACGTGTTCTATTGTTTCTCTGGTTTTCCCACAGAAATCACAAAGTAGTATTATTTATAATGTGATACTCCAAAGCTTTGCATTCAGTCAAAGATTCCTAAACCGGATGTGAGCGTTATCTGCTCTTTACTTCCGCCTTCACTCTAAGTTTCTTTCTCAAATCTGGCGACATGTAGGTAGCAAAATACGAGCGTAGCGTGCATGATATTATATATGGCGTTACGTTTCATAACTTGTGTTTAATTCCGGTCAACCCAGGGATAGGGGCGGTATGAACCCATGTACTTGACGATCTTCATGGCGTTCATTTGAGCAGACCAAATCAAAGCGTGACTGAGATACACCATTCTCTAGATAACGAATTTACAACGAAAATTCCAGATGTAAAAATACTGATCAGTTTGATATTTTTGGAATAGCATTGTAGGCGTCAATTCAAATGTTGCCCGCTTCTCTCTTGCAGGAAACTAGCCTATGATTGTATATACTATGATGATTATTATTTGTTTTAATTTGGGGCTAATGCTGTTATATAAAATAGGTCTCCGGATTGCGGACGCGGAAATTCTTTAATGGACGTCGGCTGAGTATTGAATGACGGACTAGCCGCTTGTATTTTACGGCATGTACAGCTTCTAATCTCCAGTTGCCTTTCAGCCATCCATCCCATCCAATCTGCTTCGTCCTAAATACGCCCTTCAAACATGCGCCTTTATAGATAATGCGAGATATGAATGGGCTCGCATTTAACAAATACATAGTTACTCACATATGTTATACATGTATGATATTGATCTAATAGAGTTATTGAATGTTGACGGGGCACATCCGAGAGGAATCATGAAATTTGACACGTACATTTCGCACACGTAAATACACTGATGTAGTCCTTGCATACTCAATATGTATGAAGTGGGTCACCAATGCGGAAGAAAAAATAAATCAGCGAATCTACAACGTGTATCTCGCATAAGTAAAATGTTACAATTAGGTGCGGATTCTAATACACATAATTCCTAAACTGGGACCAACACAAACATACCTGCATGATCCGGGCCTCACAGGTATTTGTTTTGAATAAGAACTTGCATTCTATGAATAATCCCTCGTTTGGCCGTTTTTTTGTGTGCATCTAATACCACTCAAGCCGGTGCTAGGGTCCGTGTGGTCATGTCATCCAAGACTTTCACATGAATAGGCGCAAAAGTTGACTTTTGGGTGTTGTGATGTTATTAGAAATATACAGTGAGTATATTCGTATGTGCGGTGATATAACTTCTTGTCAGAACGTCGGCATCGTTTTCCGTCACTCTGCGCATTCCATAGTGCTTCGCCAGATAGAGCGGGCACAGATCCAAATATAAAGCTCGAAGTAAATTAAAATTCTCCTTCTTGTCATTCCCGTACTCCTTCCAATTTTGGTTATTTATCCCTTAATTTGGTTAACGGCTGGATAGACTTATCTTGCACTTCAATACTTAGACATGCTTAATTGAAACCAATTTTGTAAACGGTATGTAGTACCCATAGAGGTCAGCTATTTTGTTTGGACACAAAGTCGAGCCACTTTAATATGATAGCTGTATGATAGGGACTAGAGTGACATCAATCTGAAAACACCTCAAATCGAGAATTTAACTCCCGAACGCTTTTCTCGCTCGGGAGGTAAAAATATATAATAAGTGACATTTCACCATATCATTGAGAAAGAGTCATCGGCCTCACTGAAAATTAAATAACAATAATATGCTCCTAGTTTTTAGGACGTGTATTAATTATTCAAAGACTACCAGCACAAAATAAATCTGTCTGTTTAAAATAACGCTGCACGAATCTTACACATGATCTTCGAGTCTTGCGTATTTCAATGGGTTACTGGTGGTCATTGCCCTTGACCGTTGGCATTTATGTATCTGACACATCGTTCCCACTCACGAATCTACCCAGAAGGACATGATTTTCGATGAAATAATACAGGTGGCCTTGTCCTTTGACCTTTCGATCACAATAGGTTTTGTGATTTGTCATAAGATCGAGATATTTAATAACAATCCACATCATCGGTCTGGGTTAAGAGCGCAGACAACTTTCTGATTTGGAGTCACGTTGACCTTTGACTAGTAGATTTCAATTTCTCATTACCCGGCATATCATGTCTCAACGGTGTATCGAATTTAAAACAAAATGAATTTAGACGATTTCCGGATTTGTGGGGCCAAAGTAAACTTGACTTTGTCCTCTGAACACAATATTGTTTAGCGATACATCCACCCACAAAATTTGCGGTTTTCAATAATTTCTGATATTTAGGCTTTGACCTAATACCTGATACATGTTACAGGCGTCTGGTTCATCATTCATAATACAACCGTCGCCCATTAACGAATAGCCGCGTCCATAATCCAAAGACATATTCGATAAAACAGCAATAGCACCAAATTGAAAAAAAGACAATCATAGTATTCATGAACATAGGCTAGTTTTCTGCAAGAGAGAAGCGGTCAACAGTTTTCAACGATGCCGGCAAGACATCGTGATGTTTCAAAAATATGAATAGCTGATCAATATTCTTAATCCATATGATATTCCTGTAAAGCCGTCATCTAGAAAATGATGTATCTCAGTCACGCTTTGATTGTGGAAATTCATATGAGCACTATGAGGATCTAGAAGTACATGGGTTCATACGGCCCCTAGCCCCGGGTTAAGCGGAAGTAGACACAAGTTACGAAACGTAACGCCATAGATCTTGCACGCTACGCTCGTATTTTTCTTTCAGCATGCGATATATATCGCCAAATTTGAGAAACATTGAGTGGAGGCGCTTGGTGGTGTAGCCCTGTTTTGTAAGTTTCTGCAGCAATGTTTTTTGACGTTGAGTAAAATCGTCACAGTTAACACAGGATCTAGCAAATGCTACTAGGCGAGATATAACCTGATAATGTTATACCTATATCGTTAAACTTAGAAAGGTGGTGAAATACATTCCATCAATTAGGGCCTGGCTAATATTTTAGCAAAATATCCACGTGGATTACGGTTCAAAATTATGAAATTGTTTTTTTTTTCCAAAGTGGCATCAAACATATAACCATCTGTTGTATTTTGTGGTCCTTTTGAGAACTTGCATGAATTAACTGCGATTTCTTCTTTTGTCGGATAGGCAATGGTGTACATAATCCACAGACCAGCGATGCTAATCTCTGCTACTCAATTAATTTTATTTATTTCCTATATTCTTGGTTGAATGAATATAGCATATGAGACTAAAATCTAACCTAATAATACACTCAAATGTATTTGACGGGGAACTGGTATATTTTATCACCCGGTTAATTGGCATTTCTAACGTCAGATCATCCTGATAAAGAAACCATTGTGAAAGCGCTAAAAAAAAAAAAAAAAAAAAGACTTCAGTTGTGGATGTAACCCGACAAGACGCACACGATAAATGAATACAATGTTTAAACTTAATTCATGCAATTAAAAGCGTCATAATTCAGCCGTCGTCCAATAAAGAATATCCGCGTCCATAATCCAAAGACCCATTGCATATTCCATATAACAGTATTAGCACCAAATTCAAATAGACGGTCATAGTATACATAAACATAGGCTAGGTTCCTGCAAGAGAGAAGCGGTCAACAGTTTTCAATGATGCAGGCAAGATATCATGATATTCCAAAAATATCAAATCCGTATCACTGATCAATAAACTTAGCCCATAATAATCATTGTACAGTCATCATCTAGAGAATGATGTATCTCAGTCACGCTTTGCTCGTGACTGTTCATATGAGCACCATGAGGATCTTGAAGTACATGGGTTCATACGGCCCTTAACTCCGGGTTAATCGGAATTAGACACAAGTTACTAAGGTAACGCCATAGATACTGCACGCTACGCTCGTATTCTAATATGACCAACGAATACCTAGACGCCAATTGTCATACTATTTCTCATGACCGCCATTGTGAATTTGCTCGAAGTGATCTGCGCATATGCTTGAAATGAGAACCACCAGAACAAACTTACACATCAGAAACTCTCAACTCAATTTTTTTTATTGTTTCCAAGCTATAGCCACTTTAATAAGATATTGGCGGACAGTGACATGTGTATAGGGAATTAATAAGGAAATTAAAGGACAATGACACATGTATAGGGAACCAATCAGGATATTGGCTGACAGTGACACATGTACAGGGAGATAGGATATTAGCGGACAGTGACACACGTACAGGGCGTTAGGATATTAGCGGACAGTGGCACATGTACAGGGAGTAAGGATATTAGCGGACAGAGACACATGTACAGGGAGTTAGGATATTAGCGAACAGTGACACATGTACAGAGAGTTAGGATATTAGCGGACAGTGGCACATGCACAAGGAGTTAGGATATTAGCGGACAGTGACACACGTACAGGGCGTTAGGATATTAGCGGACAGTGGCACATGTACAGGGAGTTAGGATATTAGCGGACAGTGACACATGCACAGGGAGTTAGGATATTAGCGGACAATGACACATGTACAAGGAGTTAGGATATTAGCGGACAGTGACACATGTATAGGGAGTTAGGATATTAGCGGCAGTGACACATGTACAGGAAATTAGGATATCAGCGAACAGTGACACATGTACAGAGAGTTAGGATATTAGCGGGCAGTGACACATGTACAAGGAGTTTGGACATTAGCGGAAAGTGACACATGTATAGGGAGTTAGGATATTAGCGGCAGTGACACATGTACAGGAAATTAGGATATTAGCGGCAGTGACACATGTACAGGAAATTAGGATATTAGCGGACAGTGACACATGTACAGGGAGATAGGATATTAGCGGACAGTGACACACGTACAGGGCGTTAGGATATTAGCGGACAGTGGCACATGTACAGGGAGTTAGGATATTAGCGGACAGTGACACATGCACAGGGAGCTAGGATATTAGCTGACAATGACACATGTACAAGGAGTTAGGATGTTAGCGGACAGTGACACATGTATGGGGAGTTAGGATATTAGCGGCAGTGACACATGTACAGGAAATTAGGATATTAGCGAACAGCGACACATGTACAGAGAGTTAGGACATTAGCGGACAGTGACACATGTACAGAGAGTTAAGATATTAGCGGACAGTGACACATGTATAGGGACTTTATCAGGATGATAGCCGAGAGAGCTGTGAGAACATGTGTGACCAAGGATGTTTCCTCTTGTAGAGTTCATACCGCATTTACCGTCGAACACATTGTTTTCTATTTGACATAAACATATAAAAGGTCTGCTTATTATTTAGTGGATTAATCACTTTGAACAAAGTGTTCAAATTAGACGACAGCTAATCTTTCAACTATCAATTATCCATGATACACGGTTTTCTACGTAGGGTTCATCATCAACATTAAAAATAGTTCAATTCTTCTAACTGGTGGGTAGTTTGGGTGTAATTCCTTTTCTCTGTCTATCTCTCCCTCTCTGCACACGATATACCACTTGACAGTCGTTGACCAGGTTAGAGAGAACTACCTCTCTAAAATGGAGGTCAAAAAGGTCGTTTTTGCTTAATAACTTTCGACTTATTTTCATCATAACGTTCCAAAATCTCCAGGCGATTTACCTTATATATTGTTTCATTGAAGAAAAACAGCGTTTTTTTCAGTGAAAGTGTGCATAGTTTAATTGTTAATAGGGAAAAAATTATATCTATTCTTATACAAATTAGATAGACGACAATTTGTTTTGTTTTTTCAATACCATGCGATCCTGATATATATGTCCATGGTCATATTCTTGAATTTATTGGACAAATACGACCTTTTCTACCTCCATTTTAGAGAGGTGACTCTCGCTTACCTGTTGACCCACATCGTACAATACATGTTAAAGGCTGCATTGTATTGCCAGGATCTGACAGATTTTCTATACTCTATCTATATACATTTGATAGTTGTTGACAGCAATTGAAGTTGTTGACAGCAAAGTTAGACTGTGTGACCTACATAAGTCCCTGCAGCGAAGCGAGAACGGGTTTGTGGATTCAGCCTTTCAAAGCGATTTTTGTCGTATTGAAAATGGGAAGCCGAAAAACTGAGATACAATTTTAAAATTCGCCCGTCATTTACTGGAAATTATATCAAGGAAAAGTATTGCACATACAAAAGATATATAAATTGAGAAGTTACTCATATGATAAACAACTCTGAAACAAACTAAGTATCCTACACACGCTGACAGAGATTGTCATCTTTGAATGATTCAATTTAACAAACAGGTAACCCGTAGGAACCTGGGTTGATGCTTTGTTATCCTAAGCATATTGACCACGACGTGTCTTACAGGAGTGGTCACAGTGGTGTGTTACACACCTGCTAACATAAATGCAAATAGTAACTATGCAGATATGGATTATTAAATTAATTTTTTACACTGAATTTCACCAATATTGCAACAATAAGATACATCAATGGCATACCTCAGATTGTAACTACCTCAGATTGTAACTGTACATTAGATTGTAGCTGTACCTCATACAGTAACTATACCTCAGATCGTAACTACCGCAGATTGTAACTGTACCTCAAATTGTATCTATACCTCAGATTGTAACTGTACCTCAGATTGAAACAGCACTCCATATCGTAACTATACCTCAGATTGCAACTATATCTCAGATTGTAACTGTACCTCAAATTGTATCTATACCTCAGATTGTAACTGTACCTCAGATTGAAACAGCACTCCATATCGTAACTATACCTCAGATTGCAACTATATCTCAGATTGTAACTGTACCTCATACTGTAACTATACCTCAGATTGTAACCGTACCACAGATTGTAACCGTACCTCAGATTGTAACTGTACCTGAGATCGTACCTGTACCTGAGAATGTAACCGTACCTCAGATTGTAACCGTA
>JAVTVY010007077.1:0-38850 GCA_036873755.1 Hanleya hanleyi
AGGCCAAATTGTTCACAATTTCGTTGCTTTAGGTGATCGCAACGGTGCAGTTGTTCTCCCTTGTGGCTTTGACGCAATATTGCAAATCAAAGTCCAGACGCCATGACATAATTGTTAACAATACAGAACTTCTTCCATTCTGATACACAGAGGAACATAGTGAATTCTTAAAGTACACTTAAATGCGCATCTTTTACCTGGGCATATCTCATAAATTGATTCATATTATATAGAATGCTCGAAATAATTAGGATAACACTGAATATTGCCCCAGCTTATACTATTTCCGATAGTGGTGTTTCTTTCCCGTACATAACGTGCAGAGATATTGCGCTGTCAGAGCAAGCATGCGACTACAGACCTCTATGTGAAATTAAAAATAATATTAAATAATTCATTTACAATCTTGACTCATTATCATTCTTATTAATGCATATGTGATCCTTCTTATTAATGCATATGTATTCACAGAGAAGAATTTTGTTACCGTAGAGAAGCAATCTATATTACAAATATGTATACTGCAAAATTAGATGAAATAAACATATAAAATGCAAAAATTACGAAATATCTGATGTGGCCGATATCTTGAATTACCGTGATACTCTGCTCAAACGATTATAAAAATAGACTGAGATTAACTAGAATTGATCAGCTGTACACTGAGACAGTTTTATCTCTCACATGTGTTATGATGAATAATTTATTTTCATCCCCAAACCCCATCTTTCTTTCTTTCCGTTGCTACCATGGTAAACATGAAATCAGGGCTAAAAATTATATTGGTCACCATCACCTGTAACTACAACACCAGTCAGTCAGTTTTGAATTTGGATGGCGCATGCAACACCACTTTTCATGATCACTATATATTGGTCTATCAATTAAGTGAGTCTTGGCTTGTTCTTCTCTGGGGAGGGGTACACCCTCTTTCTCGGCCCCGGCCGCTCGACTAAAGTATCACCCTCCTCAGGGGTCCAATTGACCCCTGACCGCAGTCGAATGCACCAGCACAGTTTCAAGAATATTAGACAGCTATTCGGTGTGGTCTCCGGAGCTAAACTCGTTATCAGTGAAACGGAGATTACAGTGATAGAAAAAGGTGCGTATGTATGTATTTGCGGAGTAATCTCAACGCTGAGAGGTGTTCGGAGTTCGTCAAAGTATATGCGTGTACTAGTTTGGTAGCTCTGAACCACACGTAATATATCTACCCACCCAGTTACCTGTTAACTTGAAGTTCATATCCACCATATTTCATGGCCATAGTTCTTAGTTATACCAGTCCTTGTGTTATAATAGCCTGGTTTGTCAGTATTTTTGCAAGAGTAATCATTTTGCAATTCAATGTTTTCGGCACCACTTAATGTATGAAGTTTAAATATAGGCTTTTGGGATGAAGGATTGCGGGGGGATACATTTTTCTGACAACTGAATTGTGTGATATGTGAAGATCCACCTGCATATATTAGCTGACAGATACATGATAAAATAGCGTAGGGAACTATAGAATATATCATTCCAGGGTCTTTATCTGAAGATATTGATATGTTTGTTGAGATTAGATGATACATGGAAATGTTGCATTTTGGCACAATTTGATATATGGCGGCATACTGGCATCTTTGCAACTGCTGGACCAAGGGTGGTACTATTAGCACATTTGTGTGCCACCATATCCCCAACTTTCCCATAGAAATATGAGTAATATCGGGTGACTTTTGTCTGCTTGTAGGTTAAACGTCACCATTAAGTGTGAATAGAAGATGAAATACCGCAGAAAACAGGGCGTCCGCTGATTGGCTGTTATTCATCTCAGGAAGGAATGGTTGTTATCGTATATATTGACATTCTCTCTGGACTATTTGACCAAAAAAAATATACAAAAATGCTGAAACAATGTCTACAGACAGCAACATTGTGACAGTTGTTTGTCGGGTACCGCCATGGGGTTTAGTTCATTTTCAATTTCTGCGGGGTGATTGTCTGTAATGGCGGCTGGTTCGAAAACGAGCCGCTCATTATATGTTCATCTTCCCGATAAATTTGACAGAACAAATCAGTCTTTCCAGCAAGGTAGGTCATTTGTTGCAACGAAATATTGGAATAAGTTTTTCTGGAGATGTGCCGGCCAAATTTACTACATAATAACTAAGGAATTTTAATGGTTTCGTCCAACCTGAAGGCAGATTTCAACATTTTGTTGTTGTTGAAAACGGCTGTTGGAGCATTCTTGGGCATTTACAATCTTCTTATTAACTGTTTTCAGTTGTAAAGAAAGGATCACAGCGGCCTGAATGGGCCGGGAGTGGAAATCTTTTTCGTTAATGAGGTGTCGGTGCTCGCCGCATTGCTCGAATGGCATGTCATTGCTGTTAGGGCTTTTATACATTCTTGGACTGGTCTTTGGTCTTTTCAACACTTATCTGATTAGTCAGCCAATATCATGAGCATTGTGGCTGAAATGGTCAACACCTAGATTCCAGTGTAACTAAAGCTTTCCATCGGTTAACAGGACCCCGCCAACCTGAGGATCTTAACTTGAAGTTCATATCCACCATATTTCATGGCCATAGTTCTTAGTTATACCAGTTCCTGTGTTATAATAGCCTGGATTGTCAGCATTTTTGCCAGACTAATCATTTTGCAATTCAATGTTTTCGGCACCACTAAGTGTATGGAGTTTAGATATAGGCTTTTTAGACGAAGGATTGTGGGGGGGGGATATTTTTTCTGACAACTGCATTGTGGGATATATCTGAAGATCCACCTGCATATATTAGCTGACAGATACATGATGAAATAGTGTAGGGAACCATAGAATATATCATTCCAGGGTCTTTATCTAAAGATATTGAGGTGTTTAATGAGATTAGATGATACAAGGAATATTGCATTTTTGCAGAATTGCAGATATGGTTGCATAATGGTATCTTTGCAACTGCTGGTCCAAGGGTGCTAATATTTGCACATTTGTGTGCCACCATATCCCCAACTTCACCATAGAAATATGAATAATATCGGGTGAATTTTGTCTGATTGTAGGTTAGACGTCACCATTAAGTGTTTATAGAAGATGAAATACCGCAGAAAACGGCGTCCGCGGATTGGCTGTTATTCAGCCCAGGAAGGAATGGTTGGTATCATATATATTGAAATTCTTTTTGGATTATTTGACAAAGAAAAATATACAAAAAAGCTGGAACATTGGGAATAGATTTTTCTGGAGATATGCCGGCAAAATTTACTACATAACAAGTAAGGAATTTTAACGGTATCGTCTAACCCGAAGGCAGATTTCAACATTTTGCTGTTGTTGTTGTTGTTGTTGTTGAAAACTGTTGTTGGTACATTCTTGGGCACTTGCAACCTTCCTGTTAACTGTTTTCAGTTGTAAACAAAGGATTCCAGAGGCCTGAATGGAGTCGGAAGTGGAAATCTTGCTTGTTAATGAGCTGTCAGAGCTCGCTGCATTGTTCGAATGGCATGTCAGTGCAGTTAGTGCCAATATCATGAGCATTGTGGCTGAAATGATCATCACCTAGATTCCAGTTTAACTAAAGCTTTCCATCGGTTAACAGAATCCCTCCAATTTGAAGATCATGTCCACCATATTTAATGGCCATAGTTCTCGGTTATACCAGTTCTTGTGTTATAATAACCTGGTTTGTCAGCATTTTTACCAGAGTAATCATTTTGCAATTCAATGTTTTCGGCACCACTTAGTGTATGAAGTTTAAATATAGGCTTTTGGGATGAAGGATTGCGGGGAGTTGATTTTTTTTTGACACCTGCATTGTGGGATATGTGAAAATCCACCTGCATATATTCGCTGACAGACACATGTTTTATTTTGCACAATTGGAGATATGGCTGCATACTGGCATCTTTGCAACTGCTGGACCAACGGCGCTAATATTTGTACATTTGTGTGCCACCATATCCCCATAGAAATATGAATAATATACTGTGACTTTTGTCTGCTTGTCGGTTAGGCGTCACCATTAAGTGTGTATAGAAGATGAAATACCGGAGAAAACAGGGCGTCCGCTGATTGGTTTTTATTCATCCCAGAAAGGAATGATTGCTATCATATATATTGAAATTCGTTTTGGAAAGAAAGTTGTATGTTGAAGCAGATGAATTTCCTTTAAAAGCTGCAATATATCACAAAATTGCGATCGAACCACTCAAATCCTGCGTATAACGGTGTTTTCAACCCTTAGTAAGAAACCGTCGATTATTCCACCTCTTGGAATACGTATGAAACCACACATTGTAGCAGCTGATATTAAAGTTAGTCAAATTTTACCTAGTGAGCTCTTGCCAACTCCACCATGGCAGTTAGCCAAACCAGAAGTAGATATTTCACTGACGAAATATAAAAAGGCAGACACGAGCCAGCTCGTGTATACACAAGAATTTGGTCTACTGAGAGAGAAATACAGATCACATCAGGCTATTTATACAGATGGTTCTAAAGATGGTGAGAGAGTAGCGTGTGCTACTGTCTTTAGTTCCAAAACTAAAACCTATCGTCTACCAGGTAAAAGTTCCATATTCGCTGCAGGGGCAAAAACTCTAATATCAGCTTTAGAAGGTATTGGGTCCACTATAGAAGGAAAAAATGTCATATTCTCAGATTCACTATCATGCCTTCAAGCGATTAAAAGTGGAAATTCAACTCATCCCACCATCTTGAAAATTCTACAATTATATGACATTAGATTTGATCAACAGATGGATATTGTGTTTTGTTGGGTACCTATTCACGTTGACATCAAAGGCAATACTGAAGCTGATAAAATGGCTAAAGCAGTTCTGGATAAATAGGTTGATCCTGCTAGAATCCCACACGGCGATTTCAGACCATCTATCTGCGCTTATGTAAGAAAGCTGTTTCAGTCATTATGGGATACTATGAATAATAATAAAAACTTCACGATTTCAAAAAAACTGTTGGTTATACTCATCTGAACAGTGAGAAACGTTTCGATCAGGCCATGATTAGGCGATTTGGGATCGGCCATACACGATTAACTCGCGAATATTTACTAAAACAGGAGCCGGTCCCAAGGTGTACTCTATGTCATGAAGATCTCACGTTGAAACAAATTCTCATAGACTGCATAAATTTAAGATTGTAAGAGATACTTTTTATCGAGCAACTACGCTGGAAGATCTTTTAGCCGAGTAAAAGAGGATTGTGTTTTAGATTATTTGAGACAGATTGGTTTGTTGTACAAATTTTAATGTTTGTACCTGTTTTAACGCATTAGTTTACTGAGTTTTTAAATTGATTACTTAGAATTTTGTTTGATCGTCGCTATATAGCTGAAATATTGCTGAATGCGACGCTAAACCTTAATTCTCTCTCTCTCTCTCTCTCTCTAGAAATTCTATTACGCATATTCAATAGACTTTGGACAAGAGAAGACTTTCCTCCGTCATGGCATAATGCCATAGTTATACCAGTTCCAAAGCCTGGCCGTGACCATACAGACCCTGGTAATTGTCGTCCGATTTCACTGACTAGCTGTGTCTGCAAAACAATGGAATTGCTAAGAATGAACATGTGGTTTCTATCTTTTATGATTTAGAAAAAGCCTATGATACTATATGGAAATACGGGATTCTGACAGATCGTCAAAATATGGAATTAAAAGGCCGTTTACCCGTTTTTATTTCCAACTTTTTGAATGATAGACAATTCCAAATTCGTTTGGGTACAACTATGTCTGATGATTTTGATCAAGACCACGGTGTCCCACAGGGCAGTATTTTGTCTACTACTCTGTTTAGTATCAAGATCAACAGCTTGGCTGCAGTTCTGAATAAGTCAATTGATGGTTCACTTTTTGTAGACGATTTCAACATATCGTTGAAGAAAAGCATACACAATATTGAGAGAACATTACAACTTTGTCTAAACAGAATTCAGAAATGGTGTCTAGAAAATGGCTTCAAATTCTCCAAAGCTAAGACAAATTGTATACAGTTTTGCAGAAAATATTTCCAGCACAAAGATCCAGAACTTGCATTAGATGGAACTAAAATCAAAGTGGTAAAAGAGGTCAAATTCCTAAGCATTTTGTTTGACCGACGAGTTGGCAGCTACAAGTGGGGAGGAGATCAGAAAACTCTTCTTCATTTATATCGATCACTTGTTCGTTCCAAAGTCGATTATGGTTCTATTGTTTACAATGGTGCAAGCAAGGCAAACTTGGCAAAGCTAGATCCTATTCTCCATCAAGGACTAAGATTTTGCCTCGGTGCGTTCAGAACATCACCTAAAGAAAGCTTGTATGTCGAAGCGGATGAAATTTCCTTGAGAACTTCGAAGGATTAAACTTTCGCTGCAATATATCACAAAACCGCTCAAATCCTGCATATAACTGTGTTTTCAACCCTCAGTACGCAGATTTCTATTTAAAGAAACCCTCGATTATTCCACCTCTTGGAATCCGTATGAAACCACACATTGTAGCAGCTGGTATTAAAGTTAGTAAAATTTTACCTAACGAGCTCTTGCCAACTCCACCATGGCAGTTAGCCAAACCAGAAGTAGATATTTCACTGACGAAATATAAAAAGGCAAACACGAGCCAGCTCGTGTATACACAAGAATTTGGCCTACTGAGAGAGAAATACAGATCACATCAGGCTATTTATACAGATGGTTCTAAAGATGGCGAGAGAGTAGCATGTGCTACTATCTTTAGTTCCAAAACTGAAACCTGTCGTCTACCAGGTAAAAGTTCCATTATCAGCTTTAGAAGCTATTAGGTCCACTAGAAGAAAAAAATATGTCATATTCTCGGATTCACTATCATGCCTTAAAGCGATTAAAAGTGGAAATTCAACTCATCCCACCATCTTGAAAATTCTACAATTATATGACACTAGATTTGTTGTTTTGTGTTGGGTGCCTAGTCACGTTGACATCAAAGGCAACACTGAAGCTGATAGATTGGCTAAAGTAGCCCTAAATAAAGAGGTTGATTCTGTTGGAATCCCATACAGCGATTTCAGACCATCTAGCGATTATGTGAGAAAGCTTTTTCAATCTTTATGGGATACTATGGATAACAAAGTTCACGAGTTAAAAAAACTGTTGGTTATACGCATCTGAACAGTCAGAAACGTTTCGATCAGGCCATGATTAGAGGATGTAGGATTGGTCACACACGATTAACCCACGAATATTTACTAAAACAGGAGCCAGTCCCAAGGTGTATTCCATGTAATGAAGATCTCACAGTGAAACATATTCTCATAGACTGCATAGATTTTAAGATTGTAAGAGATACTTTTTATCGAGCAACTACGCTGGAAAATCTTTTTAGCCGAGTAAAAGAGGATTGTATCTTAGATTATTTGAAAGAGATTGGTTTAATGTTTGGACCTGTTTTAACGCATTAGTTTACCGAGTTGTTGAATTAAATACTTAGAATTTTGTTTGATCGTCGCTATATAGCTGAAATATTGCTGAATGCGACGTTGAACCTTAATTCTCTCTCTCTCCTTTGTCACCTGCGCTAATCCATCAAGGACTTTCGGCCCTGATCAGACAGACTCTGAAAAATCGACTCCGACCTAGAGAACCGCACAACAAAACTCCCACCCAGGGAGCTCCAGAAAAGATTAATTAGAAGAAAAAAAATATTAAGCGTTGTAAACAGTTTTACAAATAGCCCGCTCTATATATTAACACAGTGCCTTGGAAGACGCAAAAACCCCGTATGACAATGTTATATTCAATACAGCGCCATCTATCTGTGATCTAGGTCAACCCAGCTGGGCTGATCAAGACAAAAAAACGACGCGAACAGCGAAAATCTGACGAATCAACTCAAAATTTTACCATGCACAGATGCCAAAAACGTTCACGAAAAGTACTACACAAGAAATCTGGAATAATATCAGCTTCAAACCCCAGAAATGACTCAGTCTGATTACATCCGTGCCTCGAACAAGATCAGTTGAGATTACATTCCGATGGAAAATAGGGAAATTGTTCTTACATGGTGACAGCTACGGAAATTTCATTAAAAGGTATGGACAACTCCCAGTAAAAAACTATACGAACTAGGGATCCCGAATATATCAATTAGGACAGACAAGATTTGTTGTGAACCTTGAAAACTCCCACAGAAAAATATACGAACGAGGGTTCCGGGATGTTCAATTATGGCAGAAAAATATTGTCGGAAACCTCCGCAAGTCTCAATGAAGACTTTACGAACAAGGCTTCCGAATTTTCATTTTTGCCAGATGGCGAAATAGTTTTTACGCTATTTTCATAGACCTGCTCGTCGCAGGTAAAAAGACGTTGTAACCTACCAGCAGACATTGATATTAACGGTCGATATTTTGTCCATTGCGACGTTAAACGCCGACATGTAGACCGTAACGTAGCATTGCGTTGTTGCGATATTAAGGGCTAACCATGTTCATATTTGGTAGAATGTGGTGGGACGGTCTCCGTGTCAGCCTAATTCATTCATTCAGAACTAGAAACTGGTTGTTAGCGCTAGCCAGCAAAACATCAGATTTTATGGGGCGGCAAGGTTCTCTTCGGCCACCGCCTGAATAAAACAGGAAAGACGACTTTAAAATTTATTCTGAATGACGCAACCCATAGCATCAATTAAGTTATTTCCTATATATTAAAATTAAAGATATGGTGGGATCTGCCTGACCGACTAATCCACGACAAATCGACGTCTGGTGTAATAGATAAAACTGTTAGGCACCATCACTAACAAAACCTGTGATTTTACTGTCTACTCTCGAAACCCAATCCCGCCAGATATTTGACCTATTTGTTCAGGAAAGGATAACACACCTCCAAAAGTGAGACAATGTATTGTGCCTTTTGTAACACAGAGACCAGCCTGAGTCCCCAGCAAAGAAGCCCAGTATGATTTCCCATACAAATCCACCAACACGAATATTGAGATCGAACATGCTCCATGGACTGACAGAAAATCGCTAGCGACAAATTACCACCAACACCGCACAAAAAATCACTGCGGACAGGATACCGGTATTCTCCTTATACCAGCACAAAACACCAACACGATAGCCAGAAGAAAATATCACTATATCATGTCTTACTCTGAGTAGACTAAAGAAAGGCCTTTATATAACCTTTTTGAACTGTTACTTGCTTGCCCTGGATATTTGAGCGAAATACAAAATGGCGAGCATTGAATATAATACTATAAGCAAACCACGCTATTTTCCGCCCAAGAATTCTTCAAAGCCGCATGTTAAAATACAGGTACACTGGGGTAAAACCCAGTAATCTAACCGGAGTCGTATATGAACTGAAATAGAACGACCGTTAAATGCTTTCAACAGTGGAAAACCGTTCCTGTATGATCCCATATTCACCGACAAATGACTATGACAAAAAAATTCCCAGGCAAACCGTACAGGCACACACTGTAACAAGAAAGTAGTCTGAACTACAGGTACTAGTTTTGAGAGTTCATTCGGCGATTTCGAGGTTTGAACTAACAATATTCAACAACGTATTTTTATGTACCGGTTCTGGCATTTCAAGCTACCCATAACTGGTCATTCCGCTGAAAACAGGATATTCTGAACTACCGGATATGAATTTTGGGGCTACTCAAGTAGTAACCAAGTTTGTTTTTTGAAATGTTCAGTTGCAAAATGACGGACCTTAATTTGGAGTTAATTTTTTTTCCCCATTTAAACCAAATGTATATGATGGACGAACAGTTTCAGTAAAAGGAATTTCGTAGACACACGGTCAGTGAAGGAATCGCAGTTCCAATAAAATTGATTAGGTACCAACCAGTTTTGGGCGTTTGTTCGCTGATTCGAAGCATGAATTACAAAAACTGGTATTTTTGGTAATGTAAAACTATGTTGGTGGTTTGACTATTATTTCTGGAGCCACCAAAACGAACAGTCGACAACTAACTGTTACTTTATTTGATGAATCTGGTACCTCGAAATTCCTAATGTAGTTGCTGAGAAGTTTTTGGAAATACCAGTTATGGCATTTCGAGATATTGGGAAATAAATTGGTTTTATTATTCAAGGTCGTCCTAAATCGGATTTTGGTACACTGTCACAGATATTTGTCGGGTTCTTCCCTCATATAAGAGATCACGAGAAAAGCTTAATAATACATACAGGTCTGATCAGGACTGAGGGTAAGAATTTGAAGAAACTCCAGTGAATCAGGCATACCTCAGCGTAATTGCGTAACTCCAGTTAAAGCTCTATCTTTTATGGACAGCGTAACTGCGTAACCTCAGTTATATACCTCTCTTTCTGACAGCGTAACTGTGTAAATTTGGCGATAGACCATTTATTTTAGCCCAGCGTAACTACGTAACTTTGAAGACCGTCTTAACTCCAGTGATGGATCATTTCTTTTTGCGCAGTGTAACTGCGTAACTTGGTCAGTCCCTTCCTCTTTCTCTCAGGGTAACAACGTAACTTCAGTTATATCCCTCTCTCTTACAGACAGCGTAACTGCGTAACTCTAGCTATATACCTCTCTGACAGCGTAACTGCGTAACTCCGACAATGGACCATTTATTTTTGTTCAGCGTAATTGCGTAACTTCACCAGACAGTTCCTTGATCGAATCTAGTGAAAGTACACTGACTGTTGCAGCTTGAGACGAGAGAAACACGTTTAAGTAGAAGTTTGCAGTACATCCGGTTTTCGGGCATTAAATTCCCTTGTGATTTGGCTCTTATAAGTTTACTCTAAACAGAATGACATGTTTTCACATCAATGTTGGTGTTTATTATAAAACGTATAACACGTTTATCATGGAACATTACGCGTATATTACAAGAAAATGGAGGCCATTTACAATAACATAGGTTTTATTTACTTATTGTTATCATACACATTTTTAATATTAAGACTAGATTTCACATAGTTATGTTGAAAACCTAGATATGACAAAAACGATTCTTCACCTATATAGTAATTAGATATGGATTAAAGGAAATAATTTATTTTGACTGGCATAATGTACTCCATCATGCTTCATTATTATATCTATGTATACATGTATTAAATTCATAAAAATGTATTCTGATCATTTCTTCTTTTAATAAATTATATTGCCAATATTTCAGTGCAATGGAGCAGCATTTTCAATACAAATTCTGTAGATTATAATGCTGAAATATGCTGGTAATTAAACCAATTCAGCTCAAATGGAAGTCTTCATTACCCCCAAAAAATTACGAATACTCCATGTGGTAAAACCGTATACTGAAGGTTTTTTCCAGATAACAAAGTAGTCTGCTGACAATTTTTCAGAATTTTTATTCTTTATATACTTTAAATTATTGCTGATGTTTCAGTTCCATGTTCTTTTTCACCCGGCTATTTCGTGGGGGGCATTCTGAATTATCATGGAACATTACTCGTATTTCACCCGGCTATTTCGTGGGGACATATGTGAATTGTGAATGACGTACCAGACGCTTGTAATTGTATTAATATTAGCAATTAATATTAATATATTCAATAAAACACTCGTAAATGTTTATGATGTGTATGTGTATATTGTAAAACGCCCTGTGTATACCATAAAACTGAACATGTTTTGATTTCAATGCTAGTGTTTATTATAAAACGTACAACACGTTTTTATCATGAAACATTACGCGTTTATTGCAAAACATAATACGGTACATGTAATGTAAGTGTGCCTGTGTGACGTTTTTATTAAAACATGTTTTAGTGAATTATTTTTGCAGTGTATATATGTATACCGTGGTAAGTTTAACATGATAGGGCTTCTAATATATTCTTACGTGAGCACTGTTATGTGATGTATTACCTTCGCATTTTACAGGCCAAATTGAACACAATGTCGTTGCTATAGGTGATCGCAACGGTCCAATTATTTTCCTTTGTGGCTTTGACCCAATATTGCACCTTCAGCTTTAAGTCCAAACACCATGATACAGTTGTTAACAATACAGAATTTCTCCCATTCTGATACTCAGGGGCCGGTTGTTCGAAGCGCTATTAACGCTAATCTAGGATTAAATCTGCCTAATCCAAGGTTTAAATTTAATACTCCGATTAACCTGTTGTTCGAAGCGCGATTACCTTAATACCGCTATTAAATATCCCAAATACACGATTAAATTTAATACACCTCCGTGGGGTGTATTAACGACTATTAAATCGCTCGTGCACGATTAGCAAGACACGTGGATGAGTCTGGTCGAACCCGGAAGTGATAAAATTCTAGATATTTCTATTATTATTTCGAAAGCATTTCACCAGTTTTAACACTAGGCATGCGAAATGGAAGCTAAAACGTTAGTCCGTGAGTGTGTTCATGCAAGTCTTGTGGACGCGGAAACTGAAATTTTACTGTTACAAACGATAGAACTTGACCAGATGGATCCCCTCCAGCTTGAATCATGAAAGTCGAGTTGACAATGATCGTCTTACTGGTTTAGCCATGCAGGTCATAAATGCTTTAACCATTATTTAAATATTTGAGAGTTATACGAGACTCGAGAGTGTAAATTTTTGAACAAATAATAGGAAACTATAAGCGGATATGAACTAAAATCTATAATACAACCAATAGAATCTATAAAAAAACACATCTCTCTCTTTTAAATAATAAAAATTCACAGTTTGTTCTGAAAATAATTGAATAACAATATTAGTTTCATTTACTACTTGAACTTGCATTAGAATTGGGAATGCAAAGCAAATAGGCTTACAGAATGCATTGGACCAGTTGCCTAGCTTTTGAATAAAATGTTTCTTCTGTTTCAACCAACTTGGAAGGACCTAGTAAATGGTACAAAAATGCTATTAATCAAAAACTATATATTTAGCATTCAATATACATAAAAAATAGTTTCACCGTAAAATATAATTTACATGAAATGGAGAAAAAAAAAATCCAAGGTGGAAAATATATTTCAACAAAATAGAAAATGTTCTTACCTGGGCAGAAAATACTTTTCATTGGATTGAAAAATATCTTTCACCTAATTAGAATTGAATGTTGAGAGCCACAGGAATATTCCACACCCTGTACTGGATGCAGGGTGAGACTAATCTAGGATATCAAACATCATTATATCTGGGTAAATTAGACTGGGATATCGATCATCTTCATCTTCGTTCTGTGTGCATGGGGAAACTAGACTTGGATAGCGAGCATCTTCATAAGGCATACATGGCCAGACTGGACTAGGATTCGAAACATATTCATTCTGTATAGTGGGACTTGGATATCAGCCGGCATCTTCATTCTGTATGGATGGCAAAACTATATCAAGACGACCATCTTAGTATGGCACACATAGTGCGACTAGGCAAGGATTTTGAACAGCTTCATTCTTTTGATTACATAAACTAGACTTGAATATTAAGTCTCCATACTGCATTTAGGAGTAGAGGAGACCGGAGTTTGAACTTATTCAAGTGTATCATAGTGAGACTGCAATTGTTGTTATAATAGTCACTGTATAGATTCTACATCTAAAAGTGTTGGCCTATATTTTTGTTATGGCATCATCTTCAAGAAAACCTAAGTTGATACCAAGTATAGTCTTTCTCCATATATTAAAGCTGGGGGAATCGAGATAGTATCAGCTAGAAGTGATACCAAAGATAACAATGTCATTGTGGAATCTCGTTATAGTTTGAGCTTGATCATCTACTCAAGACCACTCATGTTCAGTAGGATTCTGAGATCATGACCAGATACAGTAACATATATGGTGTTATTTTGGGAAGACTTCAGTGTATGGAATTTGTTTATTAATGACTCGGATTTCCTCAACTTGTTGAATTTTCTTAAAAATTAAATACTGAACTGCAAAATCACTATTGTTCTCACCTCTATCATGTCTGTAAGCTATAAGAATTTTTTAACTCTCCATGTTAAAGTTTGCAAACTTGAAAACGTGTCCGAAATCTTTACATATTCAAACATCTGGGGAGCATACAATGATCATACAAGACAAATATTGTAATATTTTTTATTCAATAATTTCTTGCAGGACACCACATTTTAGTAATGGAATATACAACATTACACTAACTAGCCGGCTACAATTTTTAGAACAGTCAAACACTTTTTCAAAGTATTAAATATATTCCAACACATCTTTGTGCACGTTTTTAAGGAGAAAATTTGATATTACGAATAATTGAACTAAGAAAATTTTGAGATTTTTGGTTTACTGTGCACATTGTAGTAGTAATTTTTCTAGAGACTAACATGACTGAACGAAATTTCCCACAAATGTTTGACCATGAAAATAAGATCAAGCCCCATGCCTTCAATATGATTTGGTGGCCATAACCATGTGGTGGAAATTTGGGGAGAAGAGCTATCCACCAAGAGATATTGTGTAAATAGCATCATACCTACTACTACATGTATCATCTAAATTGACCTTTAAAAAATGGGTAGAGATATTGTTTATTGTGCTTTATTGCGGTCAGTAAATGAAATCAACAGAGCTGCGAGTTGATTTTGAGGTGAGTGACCAATAATGTACCTTCCCAGTCAGATAATGAGAGTATTGCCTTGTGAGAACAAGGTGCTACACATCACTCCTGTGTGATAGAACAATAGCTTTAGTACAGAGTGGCCTATCTGCTTGATTTCACCAATCATAATAGTGGACAATCTCCTTTAAGGTTGTTGTTGTGGTTATGTATGGTAAGAGTTTTGTCTTGAAATGTTGCAATATCTCAAGATAAACTTGCAATGGAGATCTGATACCTTATGTAGTCAATATATATTGTTGAGAGGCTTATTATATATGGTTGCTTTGTGAAATATTTCTGTGAAAAAAATTCAAAAATGTCAACTTTATTATTTTAAGGGTCTTTCATTGTGGGATGTTGTTGTTGTTGTAACAGGATTGGTGTACCCCTCCAAGAAGTATCATTATCTTGAAATGAACAAATCACAACAACCTGACAATTTGTGCACATATTCTTCAGATTATCTTGATACAATACTAATCCAAATCGGTGAAAGTATCTGATAAAAAATAATTCGGAACATTTTTAACTTTGTCAATTTGGTACACAAGAGGTCACTTTTGACAAAAAATGTCTTCAAATGAGTATCGATTACAGCAAAACAGAATGAGCTTTTCTGGATATATCAGTTTGCAATAATTTCTGAGATATCAAGTTCAGTAGAAGTATTATGAATCATATCATCCTAATTGGCATGCCACATGTAGCCATGATTAATGAGGAATAATTGTTTATCAAAACTGCATATATTAAAAATGATGACAAGGCATTCTGGGTAGTTCTTATATGTTACTGAATTGAAATTTTGAATAAACAATTCTGTCAAATACATGCACATGCATCACATTTTGTGTACCAAATATTTGCAAAGATAAATACTGTTCTAAAATGATTCATATCAGATAGCTTGACCAGATTTTCAGTAATATTCAATAAAGACAACCTAAGGTATATGTGTGTGTAAATGTTTAGCTTACTGTGGTTTGTTAATTTCAGATATTTTTGAGGAAGAGACAAATATTGTAACAACAACATCCCACAATAAATGACCATTAATCGAAACTGCCTGAATTATATTTATGTGAAGTTACAGCTCTCTGTGATCAGGTTGGAGATGAACTTCAATCAAGCTTTGTAGCTTGATTAAGCTAATGATTCCATCAAACTATTCACAGGGTGCATACACTACCTTGAAAATGAAACTTTAGAATTCAAGGCCTTAAATAGCCTTGAAACACAGAAAAATATGCTGAATACCTTGATAACGGAAATTCCTGTCCTTGTTGTCAATTCATTTGTCAAGTTGTAGCTCAAACTTGTGCTGCCCTTTGCCATCGGGTGGTAAAATTTACCCCATCATAGCAATATATACTGATCATCCAAAAGGAAATTCTAAGTCTATTCAAGAAGTGTGAACAATAAGTTTGTCGAAGTAAAAAAAAATTAAGAAAATTTATCTGCATAGCTTTAGTGACACTGGAACTTATACGCCTTGAAAACAGGATCTATTACCTGAAAGAGACCTTGAAGAGAGTCAAGGTGTACAAACTCAGCAATAAAAGAATATGTGGTACTTGTCCCTCATTATAGCGCTGAAATTGGGAGACAAAAAATTAACCGCACTATAGGTGAGTCACTGTAGCAGGCCTTCAATCATAACAGCAGCATATTATGGTTGTATACTAGGAGACATGTCAGTGCTAGTACTATACTGAATCCAGCCTTATAATGAACCATTTTATATTGAGGGACAAGTGTATTTTCTTAATAATGATCAATATATTGTCATTTGAAAATATATCTATATATGTGTTTTACTAGAGATTTCAGAGTCTGACAGTGGAGTATATATAACATGCTTGCGGAATCGACAAAGTTGATTGGTGAAGATGACAGTGAATGTGTAGCGCAAAGATCTGATGATTAATCACCACGGAATTAGCGCTACAGAGCTTATTGTTTCAGATATCACAGTTCCACTTATGCCTAAAATACTGTCAGCTCAAACTACTGTGAACATCATAGCCTGGGCTACTTGTCAATGACCCCCTGCCTTAAAGGTGAAATGCAAAGGTTTCTAAATTCTCTGTTTTACATTTAATATTGGTTGAATAATGATAGAAATACCAGTATAACTACTTTACTTGGATTAATTTGAATGATCCTCTTTGCTAGAATCTTTTTGAAAGTTGGTCGGTACCCCTGGCCCAGCTGAATTCAGATTTGCAAAACGTCATCGTTTATCTTTTCTTGATTGTGACGTCACGTTAGACCAGCCGCCCGGAGACTGAACATTACAGGGTGCACTCTGGAGATAATTCAGTGGAGCTGCATTTTTACAGCGGGTTGTGCCTTCGGAAGCTGAAATATTGCAAAAGACAACTAAATACCTCCCTACAAGTATATATTTTCTAAAAGAGCATGCCCATCTGATTGAAATATCAAGCATGGCAGCTATGTTACTCCACTGCAGAACCCACGTGCTTCCAAGTGAAATTCCCCCAACCTTTCTGGAAAATGCTCAATAATGGCCAAAAATGGGCCATATTCAGCCCGAAATCCAGAAAAATCTGTAAGAGCGAATTCCATAAGACAGACTGACCATGTTCTTTGTCTGATGGGCATATTAGAATGGCAAAAAAAAACAGTATATTAACCTACCAGATTTCTGTGAAATTTGCGCGCGGTAAACACACCCCTTCTAGACAGGCAGAGCTAACAACAACAACAGGCACCCCAGTTTCGCATTTCCCCCCAACGGTACAACATGGAGTAAACTTGGCAAGCGAATGCCATATTCCCATTTGTAGGAAATAAGGCAGCCAACAATATGATATCATAGATATGAACCCTAATAAAGTTTAGAAATATTTTCATGTGGTTCAATCTGGGGTACCCCCTTTCTCACAGAATTCCTGAGGGGCCATTGCTACGAAAACCCCAGAGTGCAACCTTAAGATACAGGAAGTATTCTGTGATATTTGTTCTTCCTGCTCATAATAATCTGTGGGTGTGTGTGAGTGCAGTGATACACAACACTCAATCAGGGAACACTTCAGTAAGATATTACAGGGCCATGACTAACCACCTACCCCATCTTGATTTTCAGAGATTTTCTTCAATAAAAGTATGCAACCTCATTCACTAACTTGACCTCTTATTTCTTTCTGCCACCACATAGAAAACATTTTGACCAGAAGGAAAACTTGCTGGACATCACCAACTTTCAAATAACACTAGACGGTCTGAAAAGAACATTAAATGCTGCCAAATTTGAGATAATTTTGAATATATTTTGTCTCTGTGAAGGGGAAATGCAGCACGAACTTCAATAAAAACCTGCAAAAAGCTTATGGTTTTCACTTGGTTCAATTTGTTTAAGCTATGTGTGTTGTACCCTACAGAAATAAATCCATTTCACCAGGTTCCCCATGCTGAAGAAGAGCAGAAATGCTCATTCTACACTGTATCCATTGCCTGCCTATGGTCAAAGGGAGGTAACTCTCTATATGGACAAAATATGCCACTGTTGATTAATAATGCTATCTGTTGATATTTATGCATATATTTTATCAAAACCAAGCATATTTTGTCTGTCCTTAATCGTTTGTGATATTGACCATGATACATGTACTATTTTACCTTGAATAAACTTATATTTACTATAAAGCTTCCACTGATATAAAATCCCAAGGCTGAAATATGTAGGGCTTCTGTGACCTTGTATCTGACAGTCTTTTGTAACGTCGTTCTAAAGTGCATTCTTTGGCTGTTTGTTGCGACGGTTTGCGACATTGTTCTAGGATAATTCTGTGATGAGTTCTAATCTGAGAATGTATCCTATCACAAGAACATGTATTGCTATGACTAGTTGCCACAGCCATTTGTGTCACAAGAACATGTATCACTAGGTCAAGTTGTCACAACAATTTTCATCACTACAATTTGGACCTTCATATTGAATGATATAAGTTCAAATCTTATAACACTGTTAGTTTGTCAGCTTGAAGCAACAGACAAAACAAAAGTGGAAATGGCTATGATGTACAAAGCAAAACTCATGCGACTCCAGAAAAAGGAGAAAGCTGTTAGTCGTATAGTGGAAACCTGGTTTAGCAAGGGATATTCAGGGCATGCAGTTCCAGGATCTCTACACAGAAAACGTGTCATATACCAACCTTTTCAAGGACTCTCAGAAAGTAGTACGGTAGTACACGTTGATCGTCCAGCCTGGGACATTTACACAGCAGCAATTCCAAATGAAGGTGAGACTCCTAGTAAACTGAGGCCTAAAAAACAAACAAAACAAGGTAATGAGGGAATTTTCTTCTCTGAATGTCAGGAAGAGAATGTGATTGTCAATTTTTCTAAGTTGAAGCTGTTATTAAAAGCTTTTTTGACACATATGAATTCCCCTTGCAGCCAACCTAAACCGGATGTATTAATTAGTCAGAGAATGGGCTTGTGCATAACAGCTACATGTACCTGTCAAAACTGCGATTTCATTTCAGACAAAGTAGAATTATTTAGCCGAGTTGCAACAGTAGATACAAAGAGAGGCCCAACTGCAGGCAGCCTTAATGAATGCCTCTCAATACCGGTGCTAAAAACTAAGGCGGGTGTAGCAGATTTCCGCTTTTTTCTCGCATCTCTCAACATTAAACCACCTTCGAATTCCGTCCTATATGATAAAGTCAATAAAACATGCCACACTATGACTGAATTAAACAAAGCTTCGCTACAGGAGAATGCACAATTTGTGGTGAAGGTTAACAAGTTATTGGGAAAGGAAAATGAAGTTGATGTAGCAGTTGACACATCATACAACAACAGACCACAACAAGGTTATGAAGCAGGAACGCAATCATTTACACCGATGATTGAACTGAATACAAATAAACAGTTAGTACTAGGCATGCACACAGCAAATAAAATATGCCTGAAAAAGAAAACCTGCAAGCACACAACATGCACAAAGACTTATCCCACAGACGACTCAATTTCCTCTACGGAGGCCAAAGGAACAAGGAAACTAATTGCAGATCTGCACACCACGGGCACATTGCAAGTGGAATCGGTCACCAGTGATGAAAGTGCTCAACTGGGAAGTACACTCAAAAAACTTTCCAGAACTTCTGGAAATACCATCAAACATAACATTTGTTTCATCCACAAAATGCGCTCATTTCAAAAGAAAATAAAAAATCTGAAACTGGATGGCCGTGTACCCGGCCGAGATCGGAAAATGCGGCGGGTACCAGGCCGTGATCGGAAAATATACATGCAAAAACTATCCTCTTGCATGAGGTGCCGGGCACGTTTAGAAATTGTACGCGCAAGAAAATCGTGCAAATCTGAAACGAAGTTTCTTGAAAAAGCCAGATCAGCTTTAGCAAACATTGTTCCATGTTTCTGGAACAGGCACACACACTGCAGAAAGAAATCTCTTGTTTGCCGTGCTCACCTGAAAGGTTATTCAAGTGAGTTTCTTCCATATGGAAAACATTTGGATATGTTTGGCGAGAAAGATTTCACCAAAATACAAGCGATACTAACGAAGACGTTCCGTATCGTTGCTTTGAAAAAAATTGCACGTCTCCTGAACACAAATCAGTGTGAAAGTTTACATCACCGGGTGTACACCTATGCCCCCAAAAGCACCACATGGAGCCGGAACTATGCAAGTTTGTGTCATTCAGCAGTGCACTCTTCAACATTTGGTACCGGACAGTCGAGTCTTATGTTAGCAAAGACTGTAGGTCTGCATTGCAAAGAGTCAGATCCCTTTCCTCAATTCATGGCTAAGACAGATAAGAAAACAAAGCACCATACAGAGAGGAAATAAACTTTGAATTACCGGAATCAGCGGTACTTGTCAAGGAAAAGAAAATGCAACCGAGCATTATTGCAAAATTCACTATACAGGGACAATTCTTTAACAAGTTCAGCAGATCATGCATATGCTATAAACCCACACCTGCACTGAAATTGAATTCAAAAACAAATTTGTGAATGCCTCTCAGATAATTACCTCACATCAGGCATCGATTAAAGCCATAGTGGCCCCGGCATTCACCATTTGTAGCACAGATATTCCGTGCGGTGTTCACACGTGCGGGCTCCAAAGACAAATGATTCACATTAACACACAGTTTAGTATGACATAAATGAGACACATGCATTACTGGGGACAAACGAGGACAGCCACGAGATAAATAAAATGCCAGACGGTGAGCTGACACATTCAGTCTATGACTGCGAAAAACCACCCTACATGTTCCGTATCCATGTCGGGTGGTCCCAGTCCACAAGTGGCAATGCACCGTTCTATTAGTGTGTCGCTCAAGTTTTGCTTTAAGTTTTCCAATTTCCTGCTCGGTCAGAGCAGAAGAAAAAACAATGGACATGATTGCCGGGGGAACTTTATGACAATAATAGCTGAAAGCCCAAGTATATGACATTTTTAATTATGTTTATTATGAATGAATAAATGAATGAAGCTTAATTAGCATTATCCTACTCTTATACAGGCATGATTACAATAACTGTGCATTTGTAAAAGGGGAAAACCCAAGATAAATGCAGAAAACATACAAATCCAGTTAATGCTGTTATTGAGTTTTTTGGTGTATTTGGTGTCTAGAGTTATCTCCCATTTATCACCTAAATATACCCTGATGTTTCAGTTGTCTGTATTTAATATCTGGTATCACCATGTTATCATCCAGAGATAACATCAGCTCCGAAGGACACATCGCATATGCAAAATATAAAAATTGAGTGAAATAATAATTTTGCTATTTACTCTTCAAGGGTGCACTCTGGAGATAATTCAGTGGAGCTGCATTTTGACAGCGGGTTGTGCCTTCGGAAGCTGAAATATTGCAAAAGACAACTAAATACCTCCCTACAAGTATATATTTTCTAAAAGAGCATGCCCATCTGATTGAAATATCAAGCATGGCAGCTATGTTACTCCACTGCAGAACCCACGTGCTTCCAAGTGAAATGCCCCCAACCTTTCTGGAAAATGCTCAATAATGGCCAAAAATGGGCCATATTCAGCCCGAAATCCAGAAAAATCTGTAAGAGCGAATTCCATAAGACAGACTGACCATGTTCTTTGTCTGATGGGCATATTAGAATGGCAAAAAAAAACAGTATATTAACCTACCAGATTTCTGTGAAATTTGCGCGCGGTAAACACACCCCTTCTAGACAGGCAGAGCTAACAACAACAGGCACCCCAGTTTCGCATTTCCCCCCAACGGTACAACATGGAGTAAACTTGGCAAGCGAATGCCATATTCCCATTTGTAGGAAATAAGGCAGCCAACAATATGATATCATAGATATGAACCCTAATACAGTTTAGAAATATTTTCATGTGGTTCAATCTGGGGTACCCCCTTTCTCACAGAATTCCTGAGGGGCCATTGCTACGAAAACCCCAGAGTGCAACCTGACCCTACCCAGTAACAGTTCGCTGGATGTATTTCCTGACAACACCGTGGCCAAGTACGTCACCCAGTTTCCACAACCGTTACATTTACCTGGACGCTGGGAATGTGGCCTCGTGGATATCCAATACCCTTACTCGTGGTACAACGTGCGAGCCAATGAAGTGTGGTACGAGGTGACCTACGAAGGCAAAAACACCCGACTCACCCTGCCCGAAGGCCAATACGATACCCCCAAAGAGTTCATGGGTGGGCTCTCAAGACTGATGCATTATAAGGCGCTACGGGGGGTGACGAATACTTCAAGACCCATCAAAGCCTATCCCTTCAAGAATCACGTGGACTTCGATTACAACGCACACAACGACAAGGCACAGCTTATCGTCTCCGGCAAGGCGAGTGTCGTACTGAGCGCTATCCTACAGCAAATGTTGGGTTTCGATCTAAAGACGTTCGCTGGTCCCACCGAACACCATGGCGAGATGCCGATGGATATGAAGTCGGGTATGTACGTCTACTCGGACGTGGTGGACAACCACATCGTGGGCGATATCAACACACCTCTGTTACGGGTGGTCCCCATTAAAAAGACGTATGGAGGTCAAGTCACCCACAGTTTCACCCACATGCTCTACTTGCCCGTACGACAAACTGACATCAACACGATCATGGTGGATATAAGAGATGACACGGGACGACCGGTGGCATTCGAACGAGGAAAAGTGGTGCTGACACTTCATTTTCGACAAGCACGTGCTCCCCACTTTTGCATAATGAAAGTACCTTACGAGTGCGATGCACGCAGCTATGCCGACTATTATGCCCAACAGGCCGGGGGTGGCTTTCCGGTCTTTAGCGGTGCACGCATGCAACGAGGACATGGACTGGGGAACATACTCGGCAGCATTGTGAAAACGTTCCTGCCCTTGGTGAGGCGTGGGGTGAAAGCAATGGGCAAACAAGCGGTACGCAGTGGACTGCAAGTGGCCGGTGATGTCTTGGGGGGTACGGCACCCAAAGAATCCTTGAAACGGCGGGCCAAAGAAGCGGGAGGCGTCTTGGTGGCCAAAGCACAGCGCACCGTAGGGAATAAAAGAGCTGCCCCACCGAGACCACGCACCAGTCGACGACCGACCCAGCGACGACGCACATCGAAGAAGACAAAGGATATCTTTTCTTAAAACATGTCCTTAATCCACGCCGAGTCCTGCCCCTCCACCAACAGTGAATTTGATTTGTGGACCGTGCCGCCCACACAGACCAGTGTCGAGCAAGGATTATGGGTGGAGCATCTCCCGCTCTCCAGCATCAACGAAACCGGGCCCATCGAGTTCACCATCAGTAATGCGGATACGGCCTATGTGGATTTAGCCCATATCTACTTGTATGTGAAAGCCAAGGTGGTCAATGGAGCTGGCACCAGAATCGCTGACCAAGCAACGGTGGGCCCGACGAATCTCTGGCTGCACTCGATGTTTCAGCAGGTGGATATTTTTCTCAGCGACAAACTCATCAGTGACTCCACCAACACGTACCCCTATCGAGCCTACATCGAGACACTGTTGGCCGAGAGGCTAAAAAATCTCAGCTGACAACCGCTTTATTCTACAAGGACACGCCGAGCACATGGACACGGCGGACAATGGGGGATATAACAAACGGAAGGCTTTCACTGCGAACAGTGCCTCGGTGGATATGATGGGTCGACTGCACGCAGACATGTTCATGCAAGACCGGTACCTCTTGAACAAGACCCCCATCAAAATCCGACTGATACGGGCGCCTCCGACCTTCGCCTTGATGGCCACTAACGTAGAGGGGCATGCGGCGGACTATAAGATTGTCATCCAAGACGCAGTCCTGTATGTCCGAAAAGTGAAACCGAATCCAGCCGTTCAATTGGGACACATGAAAGCCTTGGAAACAAAAACCAGCCCAGTACCCTATCCGACGTGTACAAACCAAAGTGTTCTCTGTGCCTGCTGGAAATATGGGCGCCAACAAAGAAAACCTGTTCCTGGGGGAACTACCCAAGCGATTGATCCTGGCCTGTGTGGAAAATACCGGTTTCAGCGGAGCCTACCCAGAGAATCCGTTTGACTTTCAACATTTCGGCATCAATTTTGTGGCCCTGCATGTGGATGGACAACAGGTGCCAGCCACGGCCTTAACCCCGAACTTTGGGCGGAGGAATTTCATTCGAGCCTATCAGAGCCTGTTTACAGCCACCGGTCAAATCAACCAGGACGAAGGGAATATGATCAGTCAGGAGGACTACGCGAACGGATACACGTTGTTCTGTTTCGATCTGACCCCCACCTTAGAGAACGACCATCAGCTGGCCCTGGCCAAGCAAGGCAACTTACAGTTGGAAATCCACTTTGCACGAGCCCTGGCGACAACCGTCAATGTGATCTGCTACGCCGAGTTTGACAACATCATTCAAGTGGACAAGGCGCGCAACGTCCTGTGTGACTTCTCCACCTAAAATGGATACAGACCAGATAACCACCGGACAGGTAGGATCTTTCAAGGGGTGTTCGCCCGAGATGTGTTTCCATTAGACCGTATGTATCCTGCTGCTTACGTTCTCAACACGGACCCGATGGATCGACCTGGTGAACACTGGGTGGCCGTGTACTTGACAGAACAGCAGGGCGAATACTTTGACCCGTACGGTCTGCCACCCCTTCATCCCGATTTAACAGACTTCATGGATCAAGGCACAGAGACGTGGTGTTGGAACAGTCAAACGTTGCAAAGCCTGACCAGTGGCGTGTGCGGACAATATTGCTTGTTTTACTTGTACCATCGATGCCGGGGAAGACCCTTATCTACCATCGTACAGATGTTTGACGAGTACCCCCAGGCCGAGGACCGCGATGTACTCGTCTATGACTGGGCCGCCCATCATTTCAATGTACAAGCCCCGTTCTGGGCTTAAGTTAATGACAAGCCCCTTGTTCTGGGCTTAAGTTTACAAGCCCCTTGTTCTGGGCTTCAATGTACAAGCCCCTTGTTCTGGGCTTCAGTTAATTACAAGCCCCTTGTTCTGGGCTTCAGTTTTCACGTGGTTGTTCTCACGTTGTTGTTGTTCAATGAATAAAAAAAATGAGATCTCACCAAAAAACCCTGTCTTGTGTGTTTTATTCCTAATGCATCAATTACAACACATATAAGGGAAGTGGGAAGAGGTGCCGACATACTGACTGCGTCACATGACTAAACAGAATAGTCTTCTGGTTAACCTATTCTAAAGCACATACCAAGAATCTAACGATTCGTGATATGTGTTGTATCTCAGGTACGCTTTTATTGTACCTGTTCATGTGGCAACTTGGATGATATGACCACACGGCACCTAGCACCGGCATAAGCGGTATTAGATACAAATCTGGAGAGCTATGATGGAAATGCTCTGACAACTCGTATACTGGTAATTAGTGAGCTGTTTCGCTGTGACAACTCGTACATTGGAGATTGGTGAGCTGTATCGTCGTCAGATGTAAATGACGGCATTTAACACAAAAGACTAGTCTGTAATGCCCGATGTCGACCCAGCATCAACGTGGAGATTCAGTCAAACTGAAATCAGTGGTGTAGGATGGGGCCAAAATGTAACCCATCTAGTTTAGAATGCAAGAGCACTATAGTAAAAATAGAGAGCCAATGAAATCAGCCCACAGACCAAGTACGTGTTTTTGGTCTAGGTTTGGAGCGGGCATTTCATTGAGGTACGTGTATACGGTGAGTGAAGAGACTCGTCCAACACGTATAGATTATGTTGATGACTATAAGTTCTAGGTAACCCATCAAGGTTAGAATGCAAGAGCACCATAGTAAAAATAGAGAGCCAATGAAATCAGCCTACAGACCAAGTACGTGTCTTTGGTCTAGGTTTGGAGCGGGCATTTCATTGAGGTACGTGTATACGGTGAGTGAAGAGACTCGTCCAACACGTATAGATTATGACTATAAGTTCTATGAGCATACTGCATGAAAGTGGCTTTGAACACCGTATTAGCCAATCAGTGACCTAGAATGGAGCCAAAGGTAACCCATCCATGTCCAGAAAAACATTACCCGGGTGTACAAGAACCCAGATGTAGGAGCGGACGTCAGCGAAAGCACACCGTGAGTACCCCAACTCGATTGGCTGATTGTTCGACCGCTGATTGGTTCTTTTTCTCGACCGCTGATTGGCTCTTTTTTCTCGACCGCTGATTGGTCCAAATGGACCTGCCCATCTTTCCCAGGTTCATTTACAATCCCCTTTTTTGTGCTCAAGCTCTGACTATAGCGATGCCGCAACATTATCTCATTGGACATTGGACCGTTTGACCTGGAGCTGACCCTTTGACCTTTTGACCCGCGTCCGCGCGGGCACTGCCGGGGATGACGCGTGATGACGCGCGCGCGCGCGCTGCGTGCTGGGGCGGGCCAGGCCAGTGGAAAACACCCTGGCGGTTGAACATTGGAACTCTTGTGGGTTTGGAGGATGAACATACGGACGTCTAAGGGGAAAAATTGGAACTCTTCTATGTTTGGAGGTAGTTTTTAGTGAAAACCCGGAAGTGACGTCACAACCCACGTGACCTGCGTATATACTCCTGTAAAATAGAGCCGATTTTATTTCTTTGGAGGGGCAAGGTCAATAGGACTTGCGCTTTTATACTACTAAAATGTGAAGTAGATTACATCTTACATAGGCCTTAAGGCCGTGATATGCATATGAAGTATTCTGGGGCATGGTCAGTACTTCCCAATTTTCCCCTTTGTCCACTACTCGCCGATTTTTTTGATTTTTTTTATTATTATTTATTTATTTATTTATTTATTTATTTCCTCGAGAGCTTTAAAATAAGACCTCACTCTACCCAATCGGGCCACTAGTGCTCCACCTAGACTCCAACATGTCCACCCCGTATGGATTTATACATACATTGGGCTAATATCCCAGTATAGGAGTGTCTATGGGTGTATATGCATCTATTTACAAGCCTAGCCGGTACTTAAAAAACATTTCATAGCTTTTCCCATCGTATTCTACAACCTCATAGCTCATAGTAAAATCGATAAAAAAAAACTTCACCACCCAAAACACGCAAAAAGATAGAAATGTGCGAATGAGGGAGATTACCTTTGCCTACAAGAGAAATTGGCCTAGTCTGAGTTGTCTCCCTTGCATCAAAGCGTCTAGATGGGGCTGTGGTTTGAAATGTGCGATTATCCGGGGAAGCCGGGGAAATTGACCTTGGGTAGCCATTTTTCTTAGCGTTTGTTACATAAAACAGACCTGTACGGAATATTTCCACTCTTTAAACCATCCACACCCAACAAAATTATATCAAACTAATTCATGCATTCAAATGTAAGTGATTCATATACCGCGGAAGACCACATGAAGGTCCCCACCGATGACGTTCGATGAACGTTCGTGATTTTTCTTTGCTGGTGCAAACTGGACAATAAATGCTCGACACTGGGGTGGCACTGTATCATAGACTCGTCGCAATATATGTATATTGGTGTCCAGAACTATTTGGTGTAAAATGTCTGTGGAGCGGACACAAAACTAGACATTTTTTTTCAGGCATATTTTCTCATCGCATGGGCGGAAACAACTGCCGAAACAAATATTACCTCAAAGGCACCAAACCAGTTACCAATGTAAGCCTCAACAATTATATTTTCAATGAATACAAGGTTGTGTTGAGAAATATATCTCAAAATATGATTAATTAATGATTTTCCATCATGACAAACGAACACCCGACCGGCTTCCAACAAATATGGCGGCGGGTATTCGAAGCTCGAAGTCAGAAAATTGCCAAAATTCAAAAATTCAGATCTCATCAACCAGAACGTCTTATGTGCTCACAGTTATTGACTATATCGTAAAATATGTATACTTGCTAACCTTAGTTGGGTTCGTGATGAAATAATTTAGAAATAAGTAATTCGAGCACTTTTTGTGACATAGCAAAACGAAGATGACAGCCGTTTCCCTTTTCGCTGTGATGGTTTACACGAAAAACCGGCTCAGTTATAAAAATCCATATCTCCGTAAATATGAAATGTCCAAACTTTTTACGCCAAGACAATATTCTCTTATATGTGTACTTCCTATTTCCCGCAGGAATTTATGCAATATAAATTCTTTCCGCAATAAACTTACAATTTACTGGTAATGGTAACGAAATTCTCCGTCTCAATTTGAGCTTCTTGTGCGGCGGCGGAACGCCAAGATCAAAGAGCGCGTGCTGCAACGTAGCAGATCACGTGAGGGTCTAAATATAGATCGTTTGTTTACATATATCAGCTGATCGTGTCTGATATATAACAAACAATACCTTATAACAACAGTACTTTCCGTAATATCTGAATAGTTGATACTTGACCAAGAATTAATTATGACAGAAAAATTATCTTAGATAAGTTTTCGCCCTATTCATAGAAGTATTATTTCCGTCACATCAATTTCTGTCACAGTACTTTTTCAAAAATTTCACCAATTCGCTCCGGGCAAGCCCCTGTGCTGGTTCAATAATTTCAGTCCGTTATGATTCGGGCTCCCACAGCCGCCATCTTAAACCCACCACCCACCCATCCACCACCACCACAGCCGCCATCTTAAACCCACCACCCACCCATCCACCACCACCACAGCCGCCATCTTAAACCACCACCCACCCATCCACCACCACCACAGCCGCCATCTTAAACCCACAGCCGCCATCTTAAACCCACCACCCACCCATCCACCACCACCACAGCCGCCATCTTAAACCCACCACCCACCCATCCACCACCACCACAGCCGCCATCTTAAACCCACCACCCACCCATCCACCACCACCACAGCCGCCATCTTAAACCCACCACCCACCCATCAACCACCACCACACATGACCCCATGTGACACAATACTCGCTTCTGATTGGCTGTCGCGTGTGACCTCCACGTCTCCTCCACAAAATATGCAAATTTCTGAGGTCAAAAGACCTCAATTTACTCTTTGTATACTACTTGAGTCAGTCAGTCAGTCAGTCCATCCGAATACTTTCGTCGGCAAAGTAAGGAGAATCGTTGACATTAGAACCTTGATTTTTGGCATGAAGGTGCATTAGGGGACTGTTACCAACACGTTCTGACCTGACATACTTATGATGAAAATTTCTGGTGATTTTTTATGAAAATCACTGCTGATTCTGATTTGATCAGTGCCCATCTTAATATAGGCAGGATTTTAACTGGGATGGAGATTTCCAAGAACTCAGTTCGCGTCGGAGTCCTAATGCCTACCCTACTTCGTAGGTCCTGTGACGTTCATGTATATAGTTAATATTTAAATTATATATACCGGTACTTCCGAAAATCATCATTTGTTTGACGGCGAATATTTAAAATAAAACTTGTGAGAAACACCAAAACAGGCACAACAAATAGAGCTTTACTTCCTCGTTGAATGTTGAATAATGGCGTCCAACTCAGCCTCGTTTTTTAACGAACATGCGCAATGACTTTTCATCGCATAGCTCCATCGCATAGCTCCATCGCATAGCTCCATCGCATAGCCCCATCGCATAGCTCCATCGCTCCATCGCTCCATCGCATAGCTCCATCGCATAGCTCCATCGCTCCATCGCTCCATCGCATAGCTCCATCGCATAGCTCCATCGCATAGCCCCATCGCATAGCTCCATCGCATAGCTCCATCGCATAGCCCCATCGCATAGCTCCATCGCATAGCTCCATCGCATAGCCCCATCGCATAGCTCCATCGCATAGCTCCATCGCATAGCCCCATCGCATAGCTCCATCGCATAGCCCCATCGCATAGCTCCATCGCTCCATCGCTCCATCGCATAGCTCCATCGCATAGCTCCATCGCCCCATCGCATAGCTCCATCGCATAGCTCCATCGCATAGCTCCATCGCTCCATCGCATAGCTCCATGGCGCATCGCATAGCTCCATCGCATAGTCTCATCGCGCATCGCATAGCGCGACTTTTTATCGCATAGCTCCATCGCTCCATCGCATAGCTCCATCGCTCCATCGCATAGCTCCATCGCGCATCGCATAGCTCCATCGCATAGCCTCATCGCGCATCGCATAGCGCGACTTTTTATCGCATAGCCCCATCGCTCCATCGCATAGCTCCATCGCGCATCGCATAGCTCCATCGTTCCATCGCATAGCTCCATCGCTCCATCGCGTTAAATTAGAAATGAAAGACGCGATGGCCCCTCTCGGCCATCATAGGTCCGACACATTTTACCGGAATTGGGGACATCGAAACCAGGGACCTTTTCAAGCAATCCGATCACATGACATAAGTGCTGTGCCTTCTAAGTTACATGGAAGCTCCGCACAACAACAATAAAGACCAGTAAATCTAAATGATCTGACTTATCGGAACCATTCGATTTTGCTAAATGAAAAGTGTGCTACTTGGGTAGACATGAACGAAATTAAGGGCGAATGCAGATTTTATTTCTAAATGAGAATATTGTGTGGAAAGAGAAACACCTTGTTCAACCAGGGAGGTCAAAGAGAACCAGCGCGTCAGTCCTGCCTGAGTGAAGACAGCGAGACAAGCCCGACTCGACACACGATCGACCGTACCTTCGCCACTGGTGAAAATACAAATTTTCTCATCCCACTCGATGAAATATTTATGGTATTCGTCAAGAAACAGTTGATTTTCCTTTTATTATATACTTCTGTTGTACTTCGTGATTCTCCACTCCTGAAAATACCAACTTTCTCAATCCACTCGATGAAATATTTATGGCATTCGTCCTTTTATTATATACTTCCGCTGTACTTCTTGATTCTGCATGGGTGAAAACATTAAAATAATTCAGAGTTCATAGGATTTATCGACTGAAGGTACACTGAAACATTGATTATTTTCACTCAGACGTCACTCGCTGACTACTTTGCTGTCATATGCAGATATGAGTCAAAATAACTCTTTTGGTTTTGATCGAATATTATCGTTGTATATGAAAATCAATTATGCCGTGTAAGTTGTTTTCATGAAATGCTAATGAATGAAGATACTATTCCGCTTTCGATCAAATTGACCCCTTGGCTTACCCGAGTGTATGGTCTAACACTGAAAGAGTTTTATCTTCTCGTACTCCGTGAGGGATATTGGTGCAGGAAACTTGCAGTAAGTTATAGTACATGATTATTTGTAGAAGATGTAGTCCACACAGGAGATGTATATTCATATATAAATTGGATGCAGATATTCCCCTTTATAAAATTGTTTTTCAAAGAAATTCAAGAATAATTCCTTCGTCTATATTTAAAATAAATGCTGATCGAGACGACGTACACTATCGTACAATCAGACTCTCGAACAGTTACAATCAATGAAGTGAGTGGCTTTGTTGTAAGTCTACAGCCGACTCGTTCACAACCGCGCCATGAAAGATATACACGTATACTCATATACTCATAGAGAGAAATGGCTCCCCTAATTATTTTTCTTACCCCTGGAGCTGGGTGAGGGGGAACTAAAACTTCCCACACTGTACCCTTGGATCACGCTCTACAAGAAAATCTACGAAAATCCAAGATGGCCGCTTTGATGACGTCACAGTGACGTCATTATCAAAAACGGCATTTTTTTGGCGATCAATTTTGGGGTCAGATTTCCCGAATTTTGTATTTGCGCAATTTTTCCACAAAAACTGCACGATGAATTAGTAAATATCAATGTGATGTGAAACCAAATAGTTCTTGCCCACTTTTCATCATACAAAGCAAGAATTTTGAAGAAGATGACAAAAACATCACTTTTCTGGCACCCCGCGTGGCGCCATCTCGAATTTATCCATGATTCTCTCTTCCGGGGTTATGCAAATAGGCTCAAAATGACTCCAATATGATAAACTATAAAGTCACGGAGTTTCAGCTCTCCATATTTTGTCGTTCCGAAGGTGGCGTAGAAAGTTTGGTGGGGGGGGGGCCTGACGGGGTTAACGACGACGGCTGACTATGGAATGACCGAGTAGAGGCTTGTATTTTGTGGCGATTAACATGGTCAGATGTTGATGCTAATAGAGTACAAAACGCAGAAAATCTCCAAGGACAACGCCTGTCTATTGACTTCTCAAACTGTATTGCATCCAGCGTGATCATGCAACTGATATCCCGTCTGTTAGGTCGGTCTTTCATGTAAGGCCTTTCCATATTGCTGAGACACTGGCGGTCCGGATTCATAATTGCTGTCCGCAGATAAAGCATTATCCTCCTTTGTCTGGTGACCCTTATACGAAAGAGAGGACGTTTATTACGGGTACAGTACGACACATGCCACACCATATATTTGTGGTCATAAAACCAGCCATTCAGCACAATTTTCACTCCACCCACTTGGTTCTACCAGCTGAATATGTGCTGTATCATGAAAGTAGAACTGAAACTGTCTTATGGAGTTGACAAAATTTGACGATGGCACTTAAATTTGTTTTTTTTTATGACATATGTAAGGTGGCGGGAAATTGACGACGCCGGGCGAATAAAAAATCAACCAGGTGAAGCCTCCCACGGCACATCACGTTCAGACTAGAATACCGAGGATTCTGACACGAAGCCTAATTGGTATGTCAAGTACATGTACGCTTTTATTGTTGTTCATGTGGGAACGATGAATTTACCAGACGGCCCTTGCACCGGCCCAAACATATCTGGCTTGGGAGATTTGGGCTCCACCGCAATTTTTATTTCTGTGTTTTCTTCACAATTACTGCATGATAAATTAGTAAGTAATAATCCGATATGAAATAAAATAGAATTTACCCACTTTACCATGAAGAAAATCGCAGATCTTGAAGGAATCTGACGAAAATATATTTTTTTAGCACTCGATCCACATGGCCCCCATTTTGAATTTGTCCTTGATTCTCTGCTCGGGGGGTCATTCAGATAGGCTCAAAATGACCCCAATATGTTAATCTACAAAGTCACCGGGTCCCAGCTCCCAATCTTTCGTCGTTTCGGAGAGTGATAGGGGAAGTGCCTACCCCCCCCCCCCCCTCCCCCAACTCTCTTGTTTTGCGGGTCTGTGGTCATATACTAAGAATGCTTTTTTGATAGATTTTTCGAAATTTTTATTCATGTAATTTTCTCCGCAAACGGCATAATGAGAAATCTACTTATTTCTACAACTATAATGCATACAATAGAAACTACGGAAACGTAAATTGTAATTTACCCGTGATCCTCTGAAGTGGTATCCAAGTAGACTCAATGCCACCCCACTATGAAACGCGAAAATGTCGGGAATGTTTCCTCTAAATTGGTCGCCGTTCCGAAAATAGAGTAGATGTGCCCCGTTGGGACCATAATGACCCTTACCTCTCCCTTGCCTATACATATGGACCTTTTAGGAAGAAACTATACAAATAATGATTGACATACTGGCATAATGTTATCATCTGATTCATACACTCGTCCACATACAATCGTTCACGCCAATAAACTCGGATTAAATAATGAGTCAGAAGCCCTGGGTTAACAGACATGACTCGTCCTTCCTTCTTTGTGAACCCAGGGTTTCTGGATCAGAAGTTTGTTTCTGGTTAACAATGAAAATATAGAACAACTGATTAGAGATTCTCAGATGGGATGCTTTATTTGCCGTGGGTTGACATTACAACTATACCATTGCCATTGATTATATGCACCTGAATTGATCATCTATATTCATGGAATTGTATTTTTTTTTTCAGTGCTCGCTCAACCTGCATGGGTGGTTCCGATAGGTCATCCCCAACATAGGCCGGCTAGACAGACTTCTGAAATAAAAAAAAATGATTCCATGCAGTCAATGGAAGAGTGATTAAGAATTCTTGTATCTATGAATATGTACTGATTGTCCAATAAAGTGATGTACCTGATAGCTCGCTAACGGAGTAGTTACGCTCGCATACGAAAAACTCCCTCAGCATGCTCAGGTGTTACGTAACAGTAAAGCCAAACATTCATCGACTTGATACTAGTACGGAAAATAATGCCCAAGATTTATATTTTTAACGCCCAGAATTCAACAGCGACGTAAAACAGCGTTTGGCGACTGGCGTTTGCAATGAAACTTTCGTTTGTTTTGGCCTTACATTTTAACATGTTTTTTTTGGTTAAATATGTCTAAAATATGAGATTGATGTAATATCTCGACAGATATGGTGACTTTGGAAACTTTAAATTCGTTTCAGTTGACGGTTCCATATTTTAGATACATTAAAAATCTATGCTAAAATGTATACGAAACAGCAAAAAAAAAAACAAAAAACAAAAAAAAACGAAAGTCCAATTTCAAACCCCAGTCGACGTTGTTTTACGTCGATGTTGACTCTAAGCCTTAACAATTTTAAACTTGGGTATTTTGTACATTTTCGTGTGCAGAATTAAACAAAATTATTTTTTTTACTTTGTTTGAACTAAGAAAAAAATTCATATGTTACCGTAACTACCCCTTATCGTCTTCAGGAGTCCACTAAATTTAGTTTCCCCCTCGAGTTTCTCCTACATGTTTGAATGTAACATTAACATGCTCTATTGGTATGTATTGGGTTCAGCTGTTTTAGTCAAGTGATCAAAGCCCCCCCCCCCCACCAAAAACTTTCTGTGCTATCTCCGGAACGACAAAAAAATGGAGAGTGAAACTGCATGACTTTATAATTTATCATATTGGTGTCATTTTGAGCCTATTTGCATAACACCCGAGGAGAGGATCATGGGTAAATTCAAGATGGCGGCCACATGGGGTACCAGAAAAGTAATGTTTTCGTCATATTTCTTCAAAAATTTCTGCTTTTCCCAGATGAAAAGTGGACAAAACTATTTTATTTCACATCACATTAATATTTACTAATTTATCATGCAGTTTTTGCAGAGAAATGGCATAAAAAAAATCACCGTGACGTCAGCAAAGCAGCCATCTTGCATTTTTTTTACATTTTCTGGTAGAGCTTGACCCAAGGGTATAGCGTGGTAATTTTCAGCCCTCAGCTCAAGGAGTAAGAGAAATTATTGGGGGAGGAGAGGGGGGGGGGATTTCGATCCCCCTAGGCCTGGACAGGTCCCAAAAACCCCCAGGCCAGATAGGGTTAACTTTTCAACAATTAGACTCAAAGTTCGCCAGGATAACTCACGCAGATACCGAGTACCAAAACTGATGACAGTAGGTCAAGGGTCAAGATCATTGTGACCAACAAAATCAGAATTAATGAAAGTGCTATTTTTCACATAACGGGTTGGTTGGTTGCTTGTTTGGAGTATAACGTCGCACCTAACCTTATCGGTCACACGGCGACGATGACCCAATCAAACATATCCTAGCAAAACCCTAACAAAAACCTAACCAAAACTACGAAAAAATTTGAATTTAGAAAATTTTGAAAATCAGGACCTACGGACACTGGTGATCACAATGGATCGTCAGAGAGCCTAATTTGTTTGGCACTTTAATTTACCTCCCGTGCCAGACAAACATAGTATGGTACAAATCATGCTGCCCTAAGCTGGAGGGCTTCCCATAAAGGGATGAATGGAAGGCTAAGTATCCGAAAACCATTTGAGGTCAAAGGTCACGTTCAATGGTCAATATCACAAATTTGATCCGAAAATCGGACAATCATTGTAAGTCAAATTATCTTTTTGAGTGGATGCATCAGAGACGATATTTCAAAGGCTAAGTCCCATTGCTTCAAGCACCCCCTCCTCCTCTAAATAAAAAAAAACATTACATTGTTGAATGGGGTTGATAAACTCTTGTGATTGGTGGGTTGCCAAGATGGATGTCGTAAAGTTTATGGTCACTGACGATCAGAAACTCAATGAAACTTAAACAAAACTAGTAAATTTGGTGTTAATGACGTAGCTCATAGGGCAAAATAGGCTAGAACCATACCTGTATTATATTATAACAAAGGGGACATTTGGCAAGTGGATGTATGATTTAAAGCCATCTGGCTGGTCGATTTGAGTCGTATCACAGCCAGGAGAGGAGAAAGTGCTGCTGTATATTTTCGCTCCCCCTAAATCTAGAGTGCTGAAACTTACCACACTATATCTTTGGATCAGGTTCTAATAGAAAATGTGAAAAATCTAAGGTGGCCACAATGACGATGTCACAGTGACTTCATTTTCAAAAAAGACAGTTTTGGGTCAGTTTTTTCAGATTTTTTTTATTTATGTGTTTTCTTCGCAAAAAAATAACTGCATGATAAATTAGTGGCATTTGACAACTTTTCCTGGTAGAAAAAAACCCAGGAATTTTGAAGAGAAATGGCGAAAACATCGCCTTTCTTGGACTCCATATGGTCGCCATTTTGAATTTACCCATTATCACCATCTGTGGAGTTATGCAAATAGGTTAACAATGACCCCAATATGATAAAATACAAAGTTAGCTCTCAAGTTTTTGTCGGTGTGGAGACAGAAGCAAAAAAAGCAACAGGAGGTACAAGAAGAAGGTTAATCCTATCTGACTTGGACGATTTGGGGTGTACCGCAGCCTGGGGGGGGGGGCGGGGCGAAAAGTGCCAAGAGGGATGAAACTTACCACACTATATCTTTGGGTCAAGCTCTACAAGGAAATGTAGAAAAAATTCAAGATGGCCACCATAATGACGTCACTATGATGTCATTTGCAAAAAGAGCATTTTTTGGACGATTTTTCGCTCAGAATTTTCGAATTTTTTAGTTTTGTTTTTTCTTCGCAAAAACTGCATGATAAATTAGTAAATGATAATCTGATATGACAAAAATTGGTTTTACCCATTTTTCCATACAGAAAAGCAAATTTTTTTAAGAAATATGACGAAAATATCACTTTTCTGGTACCCCACATGACCGCCATTTTGAATTTGCCCGTGATACTCTGCTTGGGGAGTAGCTCAAATATGATAGACCCCAATATGACAATCTAACAGCCACGGAGTTTCAGCTCTCAATTTTATTGTCGTTCCGGAGATACGAGCAAAAAACCAGGAAGGGAGGGGCGGAAAGTGCCCCCCCCCCCCAGGCCAGGTAGGTTTAAAGTCAGAATACATATGTTCCAATGTCTATAAACGTTAGAGCGTTTCTAACGGATAAATGTTCCATCACAAAATGATTCTGTCACTCACCACCTGGAGGGCACCTACACGCAAAATTAGTACAGTCATAAGGGCCTTCGACACCGCAAGGAGTTATTGAATAAATGGACTTTGCTCCACACTCCTACAAGCGAAAGAAGGATACATTATACCATGTTACGTGAACAAGTTTCCTACACCAAATTCAACTATCGTCAACATCCCGCTTGGACGCAAGATTAGTCCAACATGCCACGTCTCGAGTGAATGAAATAATTATTTTGTTCCAGTTTCTCTATTTTTTCCTCTATTTATTTCTTTAGTGTTACTGTTGAAAACTAATGTATGTGACGAATAATCATTATTTTAATGGAAATACACTAGTTTCGTGTCTTTCTGGGGATCCGAATTGGACGGTATATTTAAGATATGACATTATCATCTGACTGGATGTCAATGAGCCCAGTTCAATAAACTGTACAGTTGCCTATTTTTCCTTCCGGAGATACATGTAGGAAATTTGCTCTTTATGTCTCACCAGCGTTCAGGTCTGCTCGGATTCACTAGTATGATCCATTCAAATAACATACACTTCTTTTGTCCGTGCGCTTGTAGAAGCGCGGCAGAGGGCGCTATAACCATTCAAACAAATCGAGCTTATCATTGGTCTTTGAGACTTTAATTCACAGATCTTCTGTACACGGATTTGCCGTCGTTATCTATACATGTGTAGAGCCCAAGGTGACCGAGTGGTCTAAGGCGCTTCGCTGGTGATTGCCTGCCTCACACCGCTGTATGTGTGCCAGTTTGCCAGTTACTTGCCGATGGGCGGTGGTTCTCTTCGGATACTTCGGTTTCCTCCACTATTCAAATTGGCTATCGACATATGAGTGAAATAACCTTGAGTGTGACATTAACCCAATCTCTCCTCCATCTATACTATTCCAAGAGCCGACCTGAGACGTCCGTATGTATGTATATATATATGTATGGTAGGTATGTCTGTCAGAGGTAGCGTCCATTGCAAGTGGTTTGAAGTCACCAAACTTGGTACACATATACTACACCTGCACGAAGGAACCTTGTAAGCGTCAGATTCGACATTCAGTAGTTAGCCATCGTCGAAATTGTTTTCTCTATTTTCTGAGTATTTAAATACGGCCGAGTCACCAAACTTGGCACACATATACTACGCGACGATATCTACATGATGGTACCATATAGGCGTCAGATTCGATATTCAGCAGCTAGCCATCGTCCAAATTGCCTTTCCCTATTTTCTGACTGACCATATGGATTCATTGGATAGTGTACATGTACAGAGGTTGTACGGAATATACATATTAGTTAAGTACTAATTCGTGTGTCTCTCTTCATGAATATTGTGGGTTTTTTTCTATTAATATATGGCATAGCGGAACAGTGCACAATGTAAGATATATATAGCCTACACAGAAAGGCTCCTGATGGATATTTCAGCTACGTCATCAACTGCTGTTAAGTCTAAGATCTCCAAATTCATGTTCTATATGCAATTAGGTCAGAATAGGTCAGAAAGTCGTTGGAGATGACTGACCTTGATCTTTAATTCCAAGATCAAATTACTGATTTCATTATGAGCTACTCAGAGCTAAGAATTTTGTCAGGCTCTACCAAAACCTCCACGATTTTTGTTCTCATCAATTAAAGCCTTAGCAAATGCTTACCTGGCTCAACTGATCATACTCCAAAATTATGAATGTG
>JAVTVY010007078.1:0-41089 GCA_036873755.1 Hanleya hanleyi
AGAGACAAAGATGTGCAAAAATAGGGAAAATATTACCATTTCTATGGATCCTGTCTTTAATACAAACATGTAGTTTCCTAGTTTACATATATAATTTCAACACAAGACCATTTATTCCTAGATGAATAAAGAAACAAGCATTCTGAAAACTCCAACATCTCGCCTTGCAGGGTCATCCGCCGAAGCTGCAGCAGTATTGAAAGCATAAATATAGAGCAAACAATAACGTCTGGAATAGATGATGTGGTACAGACAATAATGTCTGGAATAGATTATCTGGTACACCCAATAACATCAGTCCCATGTTGGATTACTGCCAGATAGGTCAATCCTACGTAGGACGGATAGGTCAGTGCCGTGAGATTACCCTGGCATAGGGCAGTCCAGTGAGAGATTACTGCTGATAGGTCAGTCTCATGCGAGATTACTGCTGGATAGGCCAGTCCTGTGTGGGATTACTGTTGGATGGGCCAGTTCTGTGTGTTATTACTGCTGAATACATCAGTCCCATGTGAGATTACTGCTGGATAGTCCAGTACCAAGTGGGATTACTGCTGGATAGGCCAGTCCCGTCTGGGATTACTGCTGGATATGCGAGTAACGTATGGGATTACTGCTGGATAGGTCAGTCCCATATGGGATTACTGCTGCATAGGCAGTCCAGTGAGGGATTACTGCTGCAGGGTTAGATCCAGGAATTTGAAGTAGTGTCTTCATTTGAAAATAAATGCCGAGCGCAGCGAGGTGTTAGCCAACAGACCGGGGTCCCGGGGCCGCCCATGTCCTTGGAAGCTCTAGGGTCATACATGCTCTCAAAAGCATTTGAGCCCATTCCTGGCTACTTAAATGTCTTGTCAGATACCTCCAGATCATGAACAATTTACTTTTTTTTCAAATTTTCACCAGATTTGGCCTGACCTGGCTTGTGTTTAAATATCTCAAAGCTGAACAGAGACTTGCTGCATGAATTTCCAGAATATTGACTTCCATCTCTCTCAGAATTGCTTCATCGGTACTATACCATGATGTACACTATGATTAAACTACTAACAACTAACCTTTGGGTCGGAGCTCAGGGGCTCTCATAACCCATTCCTGGCTACAAATGTCTTCTCATTCAGACAAGTATATCAATCGACCGAAAAGGACGTCCACTTTGTGACAGTCGGAGACATCAATTTTTAGTTTTTTCAAATGTCCACCCGAGGCACCGCATCCCCTTTTTTGGCCGCTGCCCTTTCTGCTTCCCCCCAACCCCCCGACCGACCTTTTTGCCCAACCATGGCAGTCATTGAAGACACCACGTGGGAACGCACAAGCCGCATAACTCTCAGGACAGACAGACGTACATATTCCCTTCTTCAGTCATGGTATCGACCTCTGCCTGGAGAACCAAAACTCTCCAGACAGACGTACATATTCCCTACTTCATTCATGGTATCGACCTCTGCCTGGAGAACGAAAACTACCACGATGTAGATGTATAGCTGTCTCCCCTCCTGTAAGGTGCGTCTGACGCGACTTGACACACACTCGTCCAGTTTACGGCTTTCAAGCTTCGTAAAAAAAATGATTTAATTTTTGAAGAAATCATTTGATATTTTGTGTAAAAACATATTCATTTTTAATTCATTTGATTTTGTACCTGTGTCCGTTTTACGGACGCTGTGAGACCCTAGATCTAACCCTGTGCTGGATAGGCTAACACTGTGTGAGATTACAGCGGGATAGGTCAGTCCCATCTAGGATTATGGCTGCATAGGTCAGTGCCGTGTGGGATTACTGCTGCATATTGCAGTCCAATGCGGGATTACTTCTGGATAGGTCAATCCCGTGTGAGATTACTGCTGTATAGGCCAGTGCCGTTTGGGATTACTGCTCCCAGTTGGGGATTACTGCTGGATAGGCCAGTTCGATCTGGGATTACTGCTGGATAGTTGAGTCCCATATGGGATTACTGCTGGATAGGTCAGTTCCGTGTTGCATTACTGCTGGATAGGCCAGTGCCACTTTGGACTACTGCTGGATAGGTCAATCCTGTGTTGGGTTACTGCTGGATAAGTCTGACCAGGAAAACATGAAACATGTCCACCAAGCTTTATAATTATCCTACGAAAGGTTCAGCAAACTTTCCATGTACAAATCTACATGTAAATTTTTGTAGAAAATTTTTACCCAACCCAAGTACAAAAATTCACATTTAATGTCATATTTCTTAAATAGCACATGCACATCCTCGAATCACAATAAACTTGGGTAGCAAGTGTCAAACTCATCCAATGAAAGCTGACAGCTTCAGCATACTTTCCATGTACAGGTGTTTACATTATAATTGGCAGATTACTAAGACAAAACCCTCAAAATTTGAACAAAAATCAATATTTCATCTCCTAAAGAGCACAGGAACATCGTCTAATCATATGAAATATGTGTATCAAGTTTCATAATCATCCCATGACAGCTGACAACTGCAGCAAACCTTCTAGGTACAGATATACATGTATACATGTACAGCCTAGCTACATGTACAATTCGGCTAAACAGAAAACTATCATTTGCCATACTTTGGACCAAAATTAATATTTCATCTCAAAAATAGCACAGTTACATCCTCTAATCATAAGAAACATGTGTACCAAGTTCCGTAATCATCCAATGACAGCTGACAACTGCAGCCAACTTTCTAAGTACAGATGTACATGTGCACTTCAGCTACATGTAAACGCAAAACTCAATCATTTGCCATAATTTGGAGACAAAATTAATATTTCATCTCAAAAATAGCACAAGTACATCCTCTAATCATAAGAAACATGTGTACCAAGTTTCGTAATCATCCAATGACAGCTGACAACTGCAGCAAACTTTCTATGTACATGTACACATGTACCCTTACAGAAATTTAAGGTTGCGGGGAGCTCCCGCTAAGCTCCCGGGCTCATATGTTAACTTGTGCGTCGCAATCTGCTACCTTGCGCGAGCTATCCGCTACCTTGCGCGAACTAGTGCGAGCTAACCAGCAGATTGCGAGAGCCGGCGGGAGCTACCCGTTAACTCGCGTGAGATACCTGCTACCTCGCGCTCACTATCATAGATTGTTTCTAGTACTCACCGCAAGTTTGCGCTACCTACCATCATCGCAGAGTTTCAAACCTGCTAGCTCGCGAGAGGTAGCGCAAGTTTGCGGGAGCTATCGCAAGTTTGAGATATTTGATAGTCTCTGTACTCTTGAGATTCCACACCCTTACTATTCCTGTCCAGCTAGGCCTTCCTTAAACCAACATCTGGAAATCTGGGTCAGTCTCATGACCAGTGTGTAGGAACACATAATAAAATTCCAAAGTTCCCTTCCACACAAGGCCAAATAACCTGTTCTCTGCAGTGCTACAGATATTTGCTTATGTTTTTACATTCTTGTGAATGATAAACTTTCTTTAGATATGAGATTAGTGCCCTTTTATCCTTGGTATTTCCTGCCCTGGAAATGGACTACTTTTGAATGGGGAGGGATGGTGTGTGATGCAGTCAGCATTTGAAAAATTGGAGGGAGAAGCTGTTATACATCTCAGTTCAATGGATGTATCTATAAGGGCGAGCCATTTCATGTTATTTCATTAGTTTCTGGTAAGTATATGCTCTTTTAAATGGTCAAGCAATCATAGCTGAGTTTTGCCCGAAGTGAACATAGTGCAGTAGGAGAGGGTTTAATGATGAATTTTCTAAATTAGACCTGGTCTAGAGTATAAGGCATATAATGCATTTAGTAATCCACTAAAACTCACCTCATGCTATTTCTTAAAGATGAATAAGAATTCAATTTGGATTCATTTGATACCAGTAGGCTATTTCTTAAGCAAAATAAATGGATGGTCATTATTCAACCCATGGTTAACCTCAATTAGCTATACAACTTTTAATTTTATTGGATAGTTTATAATCTATACTTTGCAAAATTCAGATCTTTTCCCCTAATTTGTTCTGCATGTTTTCAAATAGCTGGTGTATATATATGTATGCTCACCCTGTCTTTGTTCTGATCTTGACCTACATCATGAATTTGTGAAATTGTAGGCTGAACCAGGGTCACTGATTTTGTGGATCAAGTTTGATAGGTCGCTGGCTTGCGCAACCTATCACTAGCTTGCGCCACTTACCGCTAGCTGGCGCAACCCTACAACAGTAATACAACTCGGGATCTTCGTTAACTAGCGCTGGCTACCATGGACAGCCGCAAACTAGCAATGTTTCAAATGGGAGCTTATCGGTAGCTCCCGGCAAGGTAGCAGCTTGCGGGGAGCTAGCGCAAGGTTGCGGTGAGCTATCGCAAGCTTGCGGGGAGGTATCGCGAGCTCGCTAAACCAAAAACCTTATCATTTCCAGGCCGGGGACACCGACGATGACATCCTCTTTCCCCCCTCACAATATCTCCCCTTTACTTCGTAAGGCGAGATAATAAATAAATAAATAAATAAAAAGTACTGGATAGAGACTTTTTTGGTGGGTAGCCAGGTAGCGTTACCCCAAACAAAAGATATTTAATTTTGGCTCATTATTGTGTTATCCAATATGCATATACAACAAATTAGCATGATAACAGTTTTAAATTCTCTGATATGTTCAACCAGTCAACTTGAAATTCGAAATCTAATCCAGACTTCCATAGATTATAACACTTATACAGCCAAATTTCTACATGTTGGTACCGTGTGGTAACTGAATGGCAACCGCAAGAAAGGGCCCGGAACGATACACCTCAGTACAGTACCATTCAGTACTGACCCGTATCCACTCAGTAACTGGTCAGTACCGATTGGATACCATACAATACCACAAGAAACAAAACTGAACAGTACTGCATGGTAACTGAACAATAACCAACCGGTTACTGTGCGGTACTGCTCAGTTACCTCTTGGAACCAGGCTGTTGCTAACTGACATGTACTGAACAGTTCAGTTCTGACCTGTGATTATCAAACAGGAACTGTTCAGTTACAGCTCAGTACTCACATGTATGGTGGGCCTTTCCATGCAGTACCGTTCAGCTCAGTACATGTCTGTGAAAAATTGCCTATGTAATAAATATTGTATAGCACATGTATAATTATTAGAATTAGGTATAGGGATATGAGTATTGGTTTTGTAATAGTATGTTTTAATAACAGTTTGTGTATTCCATATTAACTCTGGAAGTTCACATTCATTCATTGGTCTTAGGCAAGTTTCGACAACTGTTACAAGACAAGAGCCACTGCCTGTTGTGGTTAAATTGTGCCTTCCTTATCATTCCAGATATATATAATCTTTTATTGGTTATTTACCCTGAAAAGTGTTCACCTGACTACCGTTGTACAAGCCGTTTGTATCTAGTAAGACCTGTATGGTTACATTTCTCACCTGTTTAGTATAAAATGTGTTGTTGAACATGTATGTGTATCAGTCCTGACGATGACATAATATATGTCGAAATATTGACCAAAATATGGCTTTTCTGTCGTTATTCGGAGTAACAATACTTCTTTATTAGGTAAGTGTCCTACTGCTAATTGAGCTGTCCTACTGTTAATTGAGATATGTCAATGTTAAATGAACAGGATAACTGGCAAACATGCCAGACATTGGAACATTACTTGAACAATTGTTAAAATAGTATAATTTGTGATTGTTTAGGAATCTCTACCAGTGGAACTCGCTATATAAAACTCTAATAGGTATACATATTGTACAGGATGAAGATAAATCAGTTAACTTTAGAATTCATCTTGGCATGTGACTATGCAGCGCCAAGACAGCTAATAGATGTAAGATAGGTAACCCTTGTTCATGTACAGTACATGTAGATTGCTACTATACATTTAGTTTCTGTAATAACTAGAAGTGCTGTATAATTGTGTCTATATTGGAATTAATTAAAGTCAAAGTTAGTTAACTAGATTAGGGTAAATAAAACTAGGTTGTGTATATACTTAACGTGGACTATGTGATAACCAGAGATCAACCTGGTTATAAATCCCTCTCACAATACAGTGATCACAATACAGTGATCACAATACAGTGATCGCAATAACAAAACCAGGAGAGTGATTAACAGCTCTCGCTAATTTTACAAGCAAGAGAGACTGTTGTGGCAAATAAATATTTCCAATTTAACACACTTAAAAACTGCTGCAGCAAAGTTACTTTTGCTATTTTGCTACGGCATTGGCCTCGACAAGTCGACATTGCTGATTCCTGTGGCTAATTGATGGGATGGAGTAGGTGATCACAAGAACTGACATTCAGTGTTGCAAGTACTGGAGAAATTTCAAGGAAAATAGGGGGCTTTTGTACAGACTAGTCTTTTGTGTTAATTGCCGTCATTTACATCTGACGACGATAGAACTCACCAATATCCAATGTACGAGTTGTCACAGCGAAACAGCTCACCAATTTCCAGTATACGAGTTGTCAGAGCATTTCCATCATTGCTCTCTAGATTTGTATCTAATACCGCTTATGCCGGTGCTAGGGGCCGTGTGGTCATATCATCGAAGTTGCCACATGAACAGGTACAATAAAAGCGTACCTGAGATACAACACATATCACGAATCGTTAGATTCTTGGTATGTGCTTTAGAATAGGTTAACCAGAAGGCTATTCTGTGGAGTCATGTGACGCAGTCAGTATGTCGGCACCTCTTCCCACTCCCTTATATGTGTTGTAATTTGGTCATAGCAGAGGATGCCAACCATATTATGTGTCAATTTGGATATATTGTATTCCGAAATAAACTTAGAAATAGATATAGACATCGGATGGGAATGCACTTATCCACCCGAAGAAGCCAGACTGGAAAAAGGTAAAGTAAGATATGCAATTTAACCAATTGTCGTTCTGTTTGAGATGAATTCAATTTTTTTTTCTTATAAAACCTGAGTTTTGGGAGTGTGGTTGGCAACCGCACAGCATTGAGTGTCCACCCTTCTTCTATTCTTCATGACCTCGTCCACCCACCACCCCGTCGGCAAATAAACATAATTAACAAATTAGCAATGATTTGGTCAATGTGACCCAAGTGTAAAAATTCAGGTTACTTTTCATAAACATGACCAAATCTCAGCCAGGTTAAATCTGACGGATTAAGCTCAGATGTCTGCAAAATGAAATCAGGGAGTACCAAATCACTCCTGCACACCTTCCTGGCTGACACTTCTCCCGCCCCCCCCCCCCACCCATGGATTCCCATGCACATAGCAAGTAACTGTGAATTGATGAGAAGACGATGTGACAAGTCATTCAATACATACTGAATAATATTTTTAAACGTGAAAGCTTGTACCCTGTAGCCAGATGTCATTTAACTTGGAAATGTGACTAACACATATGGTACAAATTAACCAGGAGTAGCTATGACTATAATGAGGTCCAGCACGGTTGGGGTGGGGGAGGGGGGGGGGTGTGGTAGCAGGGCTTCATGTTTAGAATTAGTGCGCGAGCTAAAAATAGCTCACATCAAAATATTTAGGAGAGGGTATTTAAAAGTCAGGCGAGTGATTGCAATATAGTACAATATAAAATGTGACAGTTTACGTGAGCTAAAAATCACTCTTGTGACATGAATTTACACGAGTGTTTGCGGGCAGGTGAGCTATCACTGGCGCTGAACAAGGGCCGGTGGTAGTGGTCTCTGAGAGGACATGTGGAAAATAAAACATTATGATTTAAAGAAGAAGACGAGAAATTAAATTTCCTGAAGAACGCAGAAAAATAATCTGAAACTGATGAGACCCAAACGTTCACAGAGACTCGGTAACAAGCATACTTTATGACGATATCCCCCCCCCCCCCAAATAATAATAAAACAACAACAACTATAAATTATGTGATCAGAGAAACTCTTAAAATGTCCTTTTGATGGGAATGGGATTTTAACCCGATATACATACCTGGTTACACTTGGGATTATTTGTCCTTGGCCTGGTGTCACTGGTAGTCTTATGCAAATGTTGCACCCGCAGACCGGGCCGCGCAGACCAATTTTTCATTATGGTGTTGTTGTTGATTTGACTGGTTCATACAATTCGCCTGGAGCTCAACTCGCATCAGTCTCATGCACTCATCCTTATTGATCTGCAAATCTTGAAGCTTCATATCTGACAGAATCAGACCTCATTTTTAGCATTGAACACCTCACTGTCATGACAACAAATACTCTTTTAATTGTCCGTCGGGCATTCAGGTCTGGATTTGGATGTCCTGGGACACTGGCTTCCAGGAGACGAAAGTCCTAACCTGGAGCCCAGTGTCCGCCCCGATTACTACTTCCGATTTTCCATCCAGTTTACACGTGAACATGTTTACCAGAGAGTAGTATAGAAAGGGGAGTTAGGACGTTATTGACCTACTTCCGAGAGGTGGCGCCAACAGATCATTTCCGTCTGACCTTTGTGAAGTCACTTCCGATTCCGGCCAGGTGACATAAGTGACCTTTAACCCTGCTCATGATTTCCGCCATTGTGCGCATTTACACTATTGTGCACTTTCGATCACGTGACTGGAACCGGGAGTGATCTCACAAAGGTCAGCCGAAAGTGACCTGTTGACGTCACTGATTGTAAGTAGGTCAATAGCGCCCTAAACCCCCTCCCTCTGTCTCTCCCTCCTACTCAGGAGGTGAGTGAGGACGAAAATGAAATGAAAAAACAAGATAATTTTAACAGAAAATCTTGAAATTTATGCTAAGAAATAGCCAGGTAATACTGCATCACACCTAAGGGCTTTTCCTCCTGCTTTTGCGCCTCTTTGCTTGTCCGGTTGGAGCTTGTTCACTACAATGAAGAATACAACATATTGGCGCGCATACGTTACAACAAGTCAACACGAGAAATAACACGTTCTTCTGTTTCCACGAATGCAAGTCGCGATATGTAATTGTTTTATAAAGGTGTAGAAGCTGCCATTCAGTGGGGTAACTAGGCCACTGCTTGTATTCTTTTAACGGCATATTCCGTGGGTCTTCCAAAGACGGGGTCAAATTTGCATGTTTTCTATATATCTTGGACTATTTTATGCAAACAATTCCTTGTTTAACCCTAACAGGCATGGGGGAGGGACATTCGCCACCCACCCCCACCCTACCTCCCCCTCCCCCGCCCACACCAAACTTTCTGCGCAATCTCCGGAACGACAAAAAATTGAGAGCTGACACTCCGTGAATTTGTGGTTTAGCATATTGAAGTTTATTTACATAACCTCCCGAGCAGAGGATCACGGGTAAAATCATGGTTAATTTTTCATGCATTTTTTGGAAAAATTACATGAATAAAATTTTCGCAAAATTTGATCAAAAAATCGATTTACTCTGCTGTTTAAACGGCGTAAACGTTTCCAAGAGTTTTGTTTGGTTTTCGTTGGAAACAGAAATGATAAAGTCAATTATGACGACGTTACTAGAAATGACAAAAATGTAAAGAAAACATGTGATAAACTGAAATATGTTTGTAGAAAATAGGCGAAAATCAAGAACATCCCCAATGAATGCAGAAAATGTAATAAAAAAAAATGAAGAAACATAATTATCGTTGTCCCCTATGGGCCACCCTTATTCAGTCTTGGATGGAATAGGTAAATATACCCGGTGTTTGTCACGAATGCACCATTATAGTTTGCGAGCGCCTTAGGTTGAACTACCGGTAATGTATACATATTAGCCATATATAAAGTCTACAAAATATATTAATTGCGGGTTACAAAGACTCACTTTTCGCATTTCTATGTAAAATGGGTTATACCAAAAAAGAATAGTATCTCGCTCAAACAATCAAAGATAAAACTCATAATAAATATGTTCACTTTCAATGATCAAAACAACGGAATTTTGTTGGCATACTGCTACCAGATAATTCCATTGAGCAGCTCGACGTATGGAACGTTCCAGCAGAATATTCTTCAACATAACTAAGGAATATTCCTTACTATGTTAAGGAATTTCCTTAACATGCTACGGAATATTCCTTATTGAATTTTATGGAATATTCCGCCGGTGTAATAGTCGGGGAATATTCCTTAAATTATAAGAATTGTTGTTTTCAGTGTACTCAATATAATCCATTAATTTCGCAGATGTGCCATATATGAATGCAGTAATCAGATGCATCTAGATGTATGGCAATTTTTATGTTAATTAATAAAATAAATAATAATATTAATAAATGTTAATTAATTTCGCAGATGTGCCATATATGAATGCAGTAATCAGATGCATCTAGATGTATGGCAATTTTTATGTTGCATTTATGTTATGTTTTATTTACTTTGATTATGTTTTAATGATACCAGATGCGCCCCTTTACGGTTAATGTGAAAACAAATTAAAACGTATATTTTATGGTATGCTCCTATGCAAACAAATGACCCGATCTTACTTCAAGAACGGCGAGTCAGCTTGAAATGTCCGGAGAGATCGTTTAGGATATCCCGTATTCGGAAGATACGGACCGAATATGGAAAGACCCTGAGCATTATATTTGCATATCGTAAAATATTCCAATTTCGCCCTGACTATGCGAGAAGTCGTAAGTAGTAGGCCCTACCAGCGGACAAGCGTAGTCATTTTAGAGTAAACATTAATTATAACAGTAATAGAGATCTCCGACATGACAATTTCCTCAATATTAACTGATGTCAGAAACGTGATATACATTTTCATTAGATATCTCAATATCTCGTGTTTCTTTCTGATTTCGCAACATTCACAAAATCATATATGTGCGAAAATTAACCCAGCGCGGAAAGAAGAATCCCTAGTACTTGTATACGGTGTTCTACGACATATTGAAGATGTACGGCGGCCCATATATGATCTGCTATTTTTCCAGTTTTGTATTATTTTTTTAGTTCTAGGTTTGCTTCTTTTGATTTAGTTTTCACCCGGATGGAAACTTCTCAGTCACCTGGGTGAAAAGGTTTTCACCTGGGTGGAAACGTTTTCACCGGGGTGAGAAGATTTTCACCTCAGTGAAAACAGGATTTCACCTGTGTTAAAACAGGTTTCCACCAGGGTGATAACGTATGCGCCCAGGTGAAAAACCTTTCACCCCGCTGAAAACGTTTGCACCTGGGTGGAGAGAAAAGAGTGAAAGAATCCCCCCCCCCCATGTCGTATAATCCCCCCCCCCATGTCGTATATGGGCTATATGGGCCACCGTAAATATGTATATTGACTTCAATGCATAAAATTATTTTTTTCTTAAAATATATATAATGCGACGGTATAACTTTACACGACGTACTAAAGCTGTACATGAGAAATGCAGAAAATCAAACATTTTCAACTGACCTCGACTAGGATCGAACCCACAATCTCACACTTTACTGTACTGTCCACCGTCTATGCCTGTACCCACTGCACCACCGATTTGCCGGCCGAAGGTCCGTGTAACCTTGCACAATTCAATTTTCGTTTTTTGCTTTTGTGTTCTCAAAATCAAAAATTGAAAATTGACCGTCAATTTTCAATTTTCGTTTTTTGTTTTTGTGTTCTCAAAATTAAAAATTGAAATTTGACCGTCAATTTTCAATTTTCGTTTTTTGTTTTTGGTTTCTCAAAATCAAAAATTGAAAATTGACCGTCAATTTTCAATTTTCGTTTTTCGTTTCACTTGTCCCAAAAATGAAAATCAAATAATGAAAATTGCCTCGACTTGTCCGTTTTTCGTTTTTTGATTTTAACTTTGACTCGTCAATGTTAACTGCGCATGCGCAAGACTTATGTCACTTTCGGTTCGCGGAGTAGTATGGAAAGCGCAAATCGGATTGTTTAGGCAGGTGTGGAGCATAATATGGAAAAACAGTAGGGGGCAAGATGTGGGAGTTTCACTACACTATAGATCCCATCTTCACCAGCCAAGTCAACTACATCGCAAAGCTCTCTACGCTGCCTTGACATTCTTGGCTGGTGGCAGAGGAGTACTGATCTGCGCCACCTGGCGGAAGTTTTAACGATGAGCAACTTTTTGCCTCCAGGAGTTGTTCCCCTTCAATTTCAAGTCGACCACACTCATAAGGCGATTCGTTATCGTTCGACCGTGCAGCGCGTCCCAAAAGCTGATTCAACTGATCAGAACACCGATAGTGGCCGTGAAAATGCTTCTCCTGTGTTTTTTTTCCGGCAGAATTTCCCCACACATTCGACACAGCTTGTTCTTAGTGGGGCCGCCATCGTATCGTATCGTATCGTATCTTTCCATCTTGGTAATCAACTGCTACGTAACGCCCATTCTGATTGGATGCAGCAAGCCGTCTCTGCATTCCACTCATCGATGAGGATTCACGTTCCAACTTTACTAGAGAAGTATGCCAAGGCAATGTACAGAGCAACGTGATGTACGTCGACTTGGCTAGAGAAGATGTATAGATCCCTGGAGCCAGGCATTCGAGCTAGAATATAATGGGCCAACTGCGCATAAGCGAGTAGGCAATCGTGCAGCAGGTGTGAAGCATTATATGGAGAACAACGGGGTTGATACACATGGGAGTAGGGTAGTATAATAAATACGTGGGTACCCTAATCACATCTTCATTTTATCTAGCCAATTTCTACGTTCCCACTTCGAACTTCCCTTGATATATCTGGACCCCTTCAATGTTCAAATAACTTATAAATAGACACGAGACGTCACTGACCTCGAAAACATTTGAAATTCGAAATGGGTCGCACAAGACCAGTGGGCACCTTATTAGGAGGAAAGACGCCGCTAATAGAGGATGATGTCACTCAACGTGACTTCATTCGCAATCGATGTACGCTCTGATTGGTTCTTCTGTCGTTAGTAGGTGAAATTTACACCTCGGATTTTGAACACTGAAGGGGTCAGATGAATCAAGGCAGGTTCGAAGTGGGAACGTAGAAATTGGCTCGATAAAATGAAGATGCCTAATCATAACCCCCAAGGAAACTTCCCACGTCGATGCGTTGAAGCGTTTGACACCCACACTTGCGTTGAAGCGTTTTTGACGCTGAACGTTGACGAGCATCTGAACGCTCCAACGATCCAGGTCCTAAAAATAGAGAATGAAGATTGGACCTGAAGCGTTGAAGCATTCAGACGTCTGATATCAAACGTGGCGATTGTGTGCTTGTTTGAAATGGTGGTTTACGGGCCGCATACTTACTCTTATTGGTATTAAATCTTTGTTGGTATCTTTATAAATACTATATTTCAAATCAATAGCAAATAGCGGTTGTCTGCATGAATGCTGTTCGCTTTTGTAGCGCTCTAAACATCTATTTTTAGAAATGAGAAAATCTAAGACTGCGTTCTGATTGGCTCAGGCCTCAAGGCCAATAACCATTGAGAACAGCGGGATGCCACATATCCAGACCTGTCTGGTGCATCTTCACAAGTCCAGGTAAATCGTGAATCCCCGCACATAGACTGCAGTACTCTCTGTTAATTCAAGATATTAACAGACAGTGATAGTGTACTGTTCCAGCTGTCTCCCCTTCAGAGATTGGTCATTCGACTCCGCCATTTCAAACTAAGACGAGCATTTTCATTGGATCACTATTTATAGGAGCCACCCCAATCTTCATACACAACCACGTGACTGTCTCAGTTGACCGATGACATAGCGCGGCATTGTTTTCGATTTCAAAATCTGGCGTATAACTGGGAAAATGTTGTTGTTGCTGCATCAGCCTATCATTGGCCCTCCGTAGAAGGGTCCAATACTATAGGCTATCCCCGCACAGGGTTTACTTGGACATTTTTGGTGATTCGAGTGAGTTCTTGAGTCGTTGCCTCAATCTCGAACATTTCATCCCCGAGGTTATTTTGAATTAGCATGTCGGTATCCCAAGCCGGCGGTTTTTGCCTTGACTCTCGATGTCGATTTCAGCCTGACATCAAAGTTATGCCAGCGATGTCACATCTCAAACCGTCCAGCTAGTGGATTGGAGTAATGAGCTAGCTGAACCTGTTGAATAATTGGTTTGATTTAGAGGATACCCCTTGATCTTTTTTTTATCCAGAACTATCGTGTGCAACCATGCAACCAAGGCAATGTATAGATACCCTAACAAATCGATCAATACACTGGCTCCCGAGGATGGCCTGGTGGGCCACATGCCTCTCACGCCCCACACCTCTCATACGACACGAATTGCGTTTTCTATTCTACTCGTCGTACCGGAAGTGACATGATAACCCGTCCACATGAGAACTTAACATAGATACGTCAAAGTTAAAATCAAAAAACGAAAAACGGACAAGTCGAGGCAATTTTCAATATTTGATTTTCATTTTTGCGTGAAGCAAAACGAAAAACGAAAATTGAAAATTGACTGTCAAATATCAATTTTCGTTTTTTGTTTTTGTAATCCCAGAATCAAAAATTGAAAATTGACGGTCAAATTTCAATTTTTGATTTTCAGAACACAAAAACAAAAAACGAAAATTGAAAATTGACGGTCAATTTTCAATTTTTGATTTTGAGAACACAAAAACAAAAAACGAAAATTGAATTGTGCAAGGTTACACGGACCGCCGAACCTCTGTTCAGAATTTCTAGTCTTTACTATTCCTTTAGTTTCATATATAGGTCAACCGGACTCTGTGGAATGCCGGACTCTGAGGACTTCCATAGCTGTGGCAGCGCCCATAGTCCGCCAGATGCCATGGTCCGGGCCCTATATATATGAGAATGGACATTTCTGTCTAGATTTCAGTGATCCGGACACTAACGATATCAGGACCCTGGTTTCTGCTGATGGGGGACAACTGTTTCCGAGGGAGGAACGAACCCTCATATCTGGCGGACCACGGTTGCTTCCACACCGGGAAAGGAAGTGTAAGACGGAGCGTGGTCCAGCAAGGCCACTTATAGCATTCACCTGAACGTGTTCCTGATGCCGTGATTCCATGATTCCTTGATGATAAGTTATCATGTATGCTTCCTATTTTCATTTTCTAACGCATTGTGGTTACAAATCTTTTCAGAAAATTGGTAACAGCAGCCAGAGAAAACAGCACATACGAAATGCCTCACATATTTCCCTCGCCATCACTGGAGGCTGAACAGAAGGATTTTCATTCCGCGTTGATTTCGAATGGCACAGGGAGATCAACAATAAACGCCAAGAACAAACGTAGGCAGTTTTATTTATTGAGAATGTTAAACTAACGATTATCCATCGAATTATATAATCAGATGTTTGATGGTCTATATGCAAACGTATATATGAGTTTGTCAAGAAGTTCAGGATCTACGATCACACATACCTATTGTTTATCAAAAATTGATGACAACTATCTTAAGAACTTATTCTATAATGAACTCGATGATCTCACCTTCACATATCAAGTTAAATACTACACTAACGTTCCGTCATTTACCTTGACCTAACGAATAGTGTAAATTGTTCAAACCGGGAAACGCACGTGATGTCATATAGCCAATGAAGATAGGGGCTTGCCAATACCGTGCAGCGAGGATTTTCTTTGATGTCTGCCTGTGTGATTTCCAAATATGGCAAGTGTTGGTTGTATTGATGTCAATTTCTTTCGAAAAGGCAATAAAAGGATACACTGCACTTCTCCTAATATGGACCACGGAATATTTATAGAGCTCTGACATCACCAAACCCGTATTCTGACCAGATAAGGTGTTAATATGTGTCTGATCAGGCCATACACTGTTATAAATCACACCTTAAATTCACAGTTAAATGTACTGGCAGAAAAGGTGCCAGTACATTCGACTGTAAAATTACGTTGCACCGTATTTTACAATTACCGTTTTTTAACGGGCATTGAACTGTAAAATGTTGCACCGTATTTTATAATTACCGTTTATTGACAGGCATTTAAATGTAAAATTTGGGTAGCCCTGTAATTTACAATTATCGTTGTTTTAACATTCTTTAAACAATACAATTATGTGGCACCACTGTCTACAGTTATCGGTTCCGCGGCAACGTAGGTCACTGGAAGGCCGAAATGGCCATTGCTCTTCGTGTTTACAAATGCGATCACCACAAGCTTCGTAAATAATCACGAACGAATCTGTGCAATTATTACACGAATAGTAGGATACAACTCCAAGTCAGATAAAACCCATCTTCGCATGTGCAAGTCGAACACTAAATGACGGAACGTTAGTATAGTATATAGCTTGAAATGTGAAGATGGACAAAACCAAAACCATTCCATACTGTAGACCGAAAATTAAAGTTAGCCGCTGCGTCCGTCCCAGCGCGTGTTCTGATAATGCTCTGAATGTTATATCGTACAACGCAGGTGTCGGATGTTTCCCGCAACTGAGCGTTTCGTGTGCAAAGATATCAACCTCCTTTCAGAGAAACCAAGAATTTTATGTTCCGTGTGTGCGCAGTTTACCCATTGCAGTTGATGTCAACTGAAATATCACAGTTCAATTTACAGATTAATGTGTTTACGATTGAATGTACTGTAAACTCTAACATACATTGACTGTGAAACAACGGTAATTTATAACAGTGTACATGTAGTGTTTGACTTGGATATGCGAAGATGGATGATCTGGGCCCAGTTACCAAGTCTCTCAATAATTCGTTGGCATATGTCTACAAATACCCAGTCTATCAACAATTGATAGTAATAATGTACCGAGACATAATTAGATTATGCCCCTCTTCGGATAGGTTCATCCTGCTTATTATTTATCATCTCATAATTTTTTGATATGCTGATTGAGTCAAACTCATTCATGTAATTATGTATACTATCAACAATGGCATGTGCGATGTCCTGTGCGAAGTTACTTTGTTTTGTCAACAATTTGGCCTTTGGCTAAAGTTCTTTAGTTTGTCAACAATCTGGCCTAGTTACTTAGTTTGTCAAAAATTTGGTCCATGCCTGAAGTTACTTAGTTTGTCAACATTTCGTTAGTCTGCACTTAAAGTGACTTAATTTGTCAACAATTTGGCTTTAGACTAAAAGTTAAATAGTTGTCAACAATTTGGCTTAAGCCTAAAGTTACTCAGTTGTCAACAATTTGGCTTAAGCCTTAAGTTACTTAATTGTCAACAATTTCCCCTATGCCTACAGTTACTTAATTTGTCAACATTTCGATAGCCTTTACTTAAAGTTACTTAGTCTGTCAAAAAATTGGCCTATGCCTAAAGTTACTTAGTTTGTCAACAATTTGGCTTATGCCTAAAGTTATTTATTTTCTCACCATTTAATGGCCTGTGCTTAAAGTTACTTAACAATTTGTCCTTTGCCTAAAGTTACTTAGTTTGTCAACATTTTCATAGCCTGTGTTTAAATTTACTTTATCAACAATTTAACCTTTTGCCTGAAGTTACCGTTTGTTTGTCAACATTTCGATGACCTGTGCCTAAAGTGATTTAGTTTTTCAACAATCTGGTGGTCTTGGCCCACGGTTATGATACTCGGTGTATGAAAAATACGCAGATCTGCACAGATACTTAGTCCCATCATCAATTTAATAATCTATATCTGCAGTTACCGGTACTAAGTTTATCAACTCTATCGACATGTATCTATGCTACTAAACCTGTGTTCACATTTTGTCCAATTTAATGGCCTACGCTCAGAGTGGATTACTCGGTCTACTGTTTTTCTAACAGCAGTTTCATGTGTGATTTATGTAGTAGTACAGATTTGTATATCCTGCGAAATAGCTTATAATGTGCTAAGCGCATACGCTGACAAAAAAAAAGAGCAAAGGTACGTAACAAGTGATACGCTGTTCTGTACGGGTAATAATGCTGAAAATGTAATTATTATCTTCTTTATTCCTCCTTCTGGAGAGCATCATATAATTTACAAACATGGGCATATAATACAATTGATAAGTGAGGCTTGCACAACATTTACAAGTTTGAGGCTGGACTACTCGATTTTTTTTTTCTTGTATTCGCACATATTAATATTGGACAGCCTTCATCACAGTATTACACGGTTTGCAGTGCCATTATCTGCAGCATCATACAGTTGCACCAACATGTCGCACAACATATACACGCTCGAAGATGGAATACTCGATTTTTTTTACATTTTGAGTCTGTTTTCTTGTATTCGTACTGATATTGGACAGCATTCCCCACAGTATAGGGCCTATGTACACGGTTTGCGGTGGCACTCTCTCCAGCATCATACATTTGTGCAAACGTATAATAGAATTTTGGTATACAAGCTTCACATTGGAGTACGCGATTTATATATATATATATATATATATATATATATATATATTACATTTTTAGTCTTTTTGTATTCACACAACGTAAAGTTGGACAGTATTCATCGCAGTATATACAAGGTTTACAATACAGGTGTCATTCTCTACAAGTAATACCAGTTTTTCATTTCATTTATACTTTTAAGACAGTTGATATCGATTTCTAACTCGAATGCAAGTGGACCTCCTAAAAGAACATGTAATAGATCCCAGTCACATAGGCTGTGTAAGTATACACTGAACCGAACATCACTGACATTAATAAATGAACACCATAATTTATCCCGCATGTCTTGTCACATGACAGTACAATATGCTCTAATACATCTGTATATAGTTTGCCACAGACATGGCACAGTCCAGTTTGGTTCATTTCTCGTAGTGCTATTATGAGAGACATGATGTAATGTATGGAGTTCTGGTGTTGCGGGTACCGTCTCGCCAGCTGCCACCAGACGGACGGTACCAGGCGTCTGTGTATTTTCACAAACCGATCAAAGTCCGAGTCGTATTTCATTCGCTCTTGCCAAACACTTTCTTCGTGTTCCCGCACGGCACTTGACACAATTTTTTTCCATTTTTGCGGTGATGGGAAAGTACTATAGTCGATGTAGTCCTGTAGAAAGTGTCTCAGTTCATATTTCTCCAGGATATTCACAATATTGGGAATAAACCCGAGTTGCTTGCCCTTGGCATGAGGGTCAGACATGAAGATGTATAGTCTAGTTAAGAAGATGGTCTTCGGCAGCTTGTTGATTCGGCATAGTCTTCCTAGATGCTGAAGTTTTCTCGAGTCAATATGTCCTTCTATCGATGTCCACCCGAGGAGACTCACGCACATGTCAGACCTGGTTGTTTTCGGAAATCCTTGGATTGCTTTTACAACCCAATGTTGTGTCCTTTCTAACATTATTTTTTCTATATTGGACAACACCCACAATTCGCAGCCATACAGTGCTTTAGCATAGGCAATTTGTTTAATAATGTTTGAGCTTGTCAGTGGATTGAGGGCTTTAGCATGAACACCCGATTTCAGCAGCGACATGGTGATGGACTTTAAAGCAGTGCAGGCCTCTTTAGTTCTATTCACAGAAACACAGTTACTCGCTAGCGAAATGCCCACATGGGTACATTCCTTCACAACAGGGATAACCTCTCCATATATCATCATACTCTCAGGGACTAGGCTAAGGCGTGATAACGAAAACGTCATACCCAACGTTTTTATGGGATTAAACAAAAAACGCCATAACTTACTGTATGTCTCACACAAGTGCAGCATAACGCGCATTCCTTTCCGTCTTATGCTGATTAGACACACGTCATCTGCTTGGGTTGGCACACAAGCTGTTATATCCACAATCATTGCACCTTCACCAGAATTTTCTATATCACGTAGAAGCCCATCGATGAATACCAAGTACAGCTTAGATGACAACGCACTCCCCTGTCTAATCCCTCTCTCCATCTTGAACCAGCGTGACAATTTTCCGTTATAAAAGACACAACTTTCCATTTCTGTGTAGATATTTCTAAAAATTCTCCAGTACTTCCCCCGTATTCCTCTTTCATGCAATTTATAGAGAAGCCCACTGTGCCACACACAGTCGAATGCTTTAGCACTGTCCAGAAATACAGTGTACACGCTCTCTCCTCTCTCCAAGTTGTGATATATACATTCCTGTAAGTTGAAGGATGCATATAAACTGCTAAGGCCTTTCTGGTACGCCAATTGCTGTTTGCAAGGAAAGTTGGTCGAGTCGATTCTATCACTTTCCTTCTTTTTTTATTATTATTAATTTCTACTAAGCCATTTACAGTTCGGCTAACTTGCTTTTCGTTGAATGCAACTTTATGAAAAATTGAAACAGTTTTCGATGAATAAAGTCATAAAACATTAAACTAAGAAAAATCCGTCAATAAAGAAAATTGACAGAAGTAGTATAGAAAGAGAATCTTCATGTCTGTTGACCTTGGACCAAGTGCGAGAATATTTTTCTATGCCCCTTATTGTTGCAAACTATATTGATTCATTTTCATTTGTACGTCACTCGCCGGATAGGGTTTCATGTTTGTTCCAATGTTATTTTTCCAGAAACTTGGATCTTGACACTCCAGATTCTCCAGACGTCGAGAAATCACACGAACTAAACAACTGGCACTGGTACGACGGCGAATTAGAGGAGCGAGCGGACAGTGTAGAGAAAATCGCAAACATCACGGGACTGTCCGCCAAGAAAGTAGTCCCAAAACTTCGATACGTTCTTGTTTGTTTCTACTTCTTCATTTATGTCGCTTTCGTGATTAGTTTTTCACGGTGTTCGAGAGAAGATTTCAGTGAAGATCGGCAAAGACACTCGGCAACGAACAGCGTAGGAGCATCGACCGTGTGCAGCAGTGAAGTAAAATTACTCCGCAGTTTTAAATTTCCGCTAATCTCGATAATTGGCGTAATCGTCATCTCGGTCATCACGAGATTGGTGATGTGTTTCGCTGCTCTATGCACGTGGCGTTGTTCGACACAACGCGCGCTGGCTACCACATTGGGGCCGTTTCGCTCCATGTACAAATTACTTTTCCTGGCTATTGTTGTCGTCTTGATTGTTATAATTTGCGTATTGAGCACCTATGCTTTTGAAGAAGAGTTTTACTTCGAATGGGAGGAGGTTTTCGCACCAGCAGGACTGGCTACGATTATCACGGTAACATTTGGGTTCGAGACGGATACGGACTTTGAAGAATGCTTCAAAAAACAAAGGGACAAGGACGGCTATGTCCACGGTCTGGCACACCAGTATTTCAAGTCCTCCTTGGATCCTTTGCTGAGACCGGATGGTAAGCGGAAGGCCGTGATGGAGAGATGGAAGGAATACTTTCCGGCGGAAACCCTTCTCGTTCTGCTCGTCGAGTCGTACCACCTGGTAGAAGAGTTCTTCACCAGCGATGAGTTTGCCCGCGACGTGAAGTTCGTCGATGAGATCGAAGGGATGTATCTGATGAAGCTGGTCGTTGCCGATGACGACGAGAACTTCGCTTACGTGAATATACCAGTTCTACTCAACGAGCATTTGCTGATCATCGACGAATGGTTCTCAACCACAAGTCATGTCACTGTGCCTTTAGAGGAGCAGAAGTCCGAATACGTACAAACGTTGCGGCGACTTCTCCATGACAAGAGACTACCCGTGGGTGGCGCAATGGGAAGGATTTTCTTCGTCTGCATACCTAACGTGGATGTCAGGTCAATACCGAGAATCATTAGGCAGGCGATATTCAAAGAACTAGGAGCACCAAAAAGCGACCAGTTCTGGGAGAATACAAAGCTAAGTTTCCAGTTCACCAACCAAACGGTTTTTTGAGGGCTACGTTAGTAATTATAGAGGCGTTTCTCCTGCAAATCCAAACCCAACAAGCCCACAATTAGACTTGCGATAAGTAATGGAACGGACAGGGGATGTCCAATGCAATACATCTGTTGAGATACAAAATAGGTAAATTGTGGTAGCTAGTTGCGACCTAACGTCGCAGGAACTTTTGTGCTAGCCTTGCAATTTCTTTCGTCTGTATAATCTTTCACGGGGTAGTTTTTCGATAACGAAACGAGTATATATATTCTGACAGTCGGTAAGTCAGTGCAATGAAATTCGGCAAGCTGACAATGCTTACTCCCGACACAGTACAAGCCAGCCTTAATTGCTAACTTCTCCACTTGTTCTAACTATTATTTTAAAAATCGGCTTACGTAGCGATTGAAAAATCATTGATTTAAAACTGTCGTTTTAATAATAAAATTGGCGATATACTCATACTCAGTACGTCATTTCGTAGTTGTTGTCGGCAAAGGAATCCAAACCCTGCATGTAACCCACACAGCACTTCCTCTGCCATTTGCTCATGATCAGATCCGTGCTGTTTACCATGGGCGACATGAACTTGAACAGGCAGGTCCATAGCCACAATTGTTCCTATCAATAATGCCCGCGGTTGATCAATATTGATAGGAACAGTTGTGGCTAGCGGGTCCAGTGATTTTCAATGGCTGGTTTAATGGTCAAAATAGCATCGATCACAAGCTTAGAAGGGCAATAATTTAAGCAAGTTCTCTGGGAGAGAAAAACGACAAATGAGGTGCACAAACGAGATTTCAATTATGGTTGATTCTCCTTCATTTCAAATCCAGAAACATCCTTTCCGTCTATTGTTATCCTTGCCTGTACACAACTGTTTCGGATGCTGACCTTGTCAGTCACGGTTTCAAATATCATTAGCCTGTTTAACAGTTCCATCTCGCATCGCGTAAAGCTTCACAGAAAAGTTTTACGATTTGAAACTCAGGGTAAAATATCATTATACCTAGTCAATTCTTTGATCTGATGTATGTGTGGGGACCAGCTTCTTCATTTGGTGGTACATTCTCCATAATATCCGATATGAGAGCAAGGCGGAACTGATACAAGCCCAACAATTAATCTTCCTGAATGTGGCTTATGACACAAACCTGGCCTGCCCACCAGATGACCATTCACGCAAGGTTACTGAACATGTTTCAGCATTCCTCCGGTATTTTCACCACTCTGCCATCCAGATAACATCACCGATCAGCCTCTTGACACCTACATGTATTCAGGATGTCAGACTTCGAGGTCAGCTGCTACTTCCACCCTTGGTGATTTATCTGGATCGTCACTGGGTCATCAGGTATTGGAATCCAGTTGCAGAGAGTGACGAATGTCATCTATGTTGGTGGCTAGATCCTCGCATCATTATACCTGGTCTGACCCCACTTCTGTTTCAACCATCAACCCGTCATGGATGTCTCAGGGGGGAATCATTTTGACTCTTAAGTCGATACCCATCTTTCAGATGCTTGCGAAGTACTTATAAATATAGCTTCGATGGGGCCTTCTTCTGTACTACGAGTGTTCTCACGTAGTGTAGAAGAAGGCCCCACCCGAGCTATTATGAATATAAATGTTCTGGAACTGATGGTCGTCAAGCTGGCTGTTGTTATCGCATCTCCGAAGTCCAATTTTTTATGTCCATGGTCAACACAATCCTCCTGGTATACACAAGTTGCTTATACCCATCTGGAGTAAGCAGTAGTCATTCTCAACTGTCTCTGTACATCTGGAGTAAGCAGTAGTCCTTCTCAACTGTCTGTACATCTGGAGTAAGCAGTAGTCCTTCTCAACTGTCTCTGTACATCTGGAGTAAGCAGTAGTCCTTCTCAACTGTCTCTGTACATCTGGAGTAAGCAGTAGTCCTTCTCAACTGTCTCTGTACATCTGGAGTAAGCAGTAGTCCTTCTCAACTGTCTCTGTACATCTGGAGTAAGCAGTAGTCCTTCTCAACTGTCTCTGTACATCTGGAGTAAGCAGTAGTCCTTCTCAACTGTCTCTGTACATCTGGAGTAAGCAGTAGTCCTTCTCAACTGTCTCTGTACATCTGGAGTAAGCAGTAGTCCTTCTCAACTGTCTCTGTACATCTGGAGTAAGCAGTAGTCCTTCTCAACTGTCTCTGTACATCTGGAGTAAGCAGTAGTCCTTCTCAACTGTCTCTGTACATCTGGAGTAAGCAGTAGTCCTTCTCAACTGTCTCTGTACATCTGGAGTAAGCAGTAGTCCTTCTCAACTGTCTCTGTACATCTGGAGTAAGCAGTAGTCCTTCTCAACTGTCTCTGTACATCTGGAGTAAGCAGTAGTCCTTCCTCAACTGTCTCTGTACATCTGGAGTGCTATAGTTCTTCTCAATTGTCTCTGTACATCTGGAGTAAGTTGGTAGTCTTTCTCAACTGCTCTGTACATCCGGGAGTAATAAGCAGCAAATCCTTCTCAACTGTTCCTGTACATCTGCAGTAAGCAGTAGTCCTTCTCATAACTGTCTCTGTACATCTGGAGTAAAGCAGCAAACCTTCTCAACTGCTCCTGCACATCTGAGTAAGCAGTAGTCCTTCTCAACTGTCTCTAAAACATCTGGAGGCTATAGTCCTTCTCAACTGTCTCTGGTACATCTGAGTAAAGCAGTAGTCCTTTCCTCAACTGTCTCTGTACATCTGAGTAAGCAGTAGTCCTTCTCAACTGTCTCTGTACATCTGGAGTAAGCAGTAGTCCTTCTCAACTGTCTCTTGTACATCTGAGTAAGCAGTAGTCCTTCTCAACTGTCTCTGTACATCTGGAGTAAGCAGTAGTCCTTCTCAACTGTCTCTGTACATCTGGAGTAAGCAGTAGTCCTTCTCAACTGTCTCTGTAAGATCTGAGTAAGCAGTAGTCCTTCTCAACTGTCTCTGTACATCTGGAGTGGCAGTAGTCCTTCTCAACTGTCTCTGTACATCTGGAGTAAGCAGTAGTCCTTCTCAACTGTCTCTGTACATCTGGAGTAAGCAGTAGTCCTTCTCAACTGTCTCTGTACATCTGGAGTAAGCAGTAGTCCTTCTCAACTGTCTCTGCACATGTTCATGCTCCTTATCAAAACTGCGTCAGGGTTGAAGGCTTAAACTTATACCTCTCCAGCTACCTTGCAACTAATTCTGCAGAGGAGAAAAACACATATTTCATCGCTCTTTTTCTCTGTGTTCTATGGTGACAAATGTTTCTCAATCTGTTACAGCATTTCCTTGACAATTCAGGGCAACTTAATTCCGCTCTGGCAATAGCTGCTTCAACAACCGAGGTCATTTCTGTATCATTATCAGCCTCACCTGTTCCACCAACACATCTGCAAGTACTCGAACATCAGCTGAGGCAGGCTTTCCTTGAGCATCGTCAAAGAGAAAGGTCTGATCTACAAGAGACTTCCCTTCTGCCTGCTGGCAGTCAAATTGGCTTATTTGTTGTCTGTGTAAGCCTGGATTCTAATGGTGGTCAATGACCCTAAGGTCGGGCCTCTGTATGAATATTAATTCACATACATATGTGATAATGAGTTTCCAGTGAGCCATATCATTGAAGGGTATGTGGCCATATCGGTTAGTGCCTTCCTTCTATGATCAGGTGGCTGGTGTCATAGATGATGTGGATTCGAATCCCTATTTGATCCTGTGACCAAAAATTAATCAGATTTGTTGGATTTGCATGGACTCAGAGAAAATATGGTAGACAACTAAGATAATGGATAGACTGATGGACAGATGACTGGATGAACGGATAGAAATTATACCGCGACAGAAAACCCAATGATCACAAATATAGAGCAAAATACATGTACATGTATTCAAAAACTCTACTCGGAGTAAAATACAATTATATCATTATCTAAACGTCACACGGATCAATAATATTCCCATGCCTTGATTTGACAATCTTTTTCTATGAAATCCTAGATGCAGAAATTCGTTCTCTGTACAGTATATGAAAATTCAGAATGTTATTTATGTATGACTGCAATCATCACGTTATGAATATCATTTAAGAAATTACTACCGTATAATAGTTTAAATGAAACTGTTCAGAAGCTGAGGGCCATCAGAGAATATTTTTCACGCTATATCAAATAATCTATTCATTGTGATAATTTGAGATGGGTTTACTTTGCAAGGCCTGATCTAGACTTTTATTTTGGGCACCCATACACGGGTGCAGAGTGTGATAACTTAATATTTGGCAACAGTACTTGCATTAGTATTGGTTTCAGCCTGTTCAGAGAGGGAATTTGCTATTCATATATTATTTTTTTTCTGTTTCGGCACCTAAATTCATGGTGCCCAAACCCATTATAACGGTCTCAAAAAACAGCCTGGACCAGGCCCTGTTTTGGGAGAAGTGGCTGTAGTGCACAGCCATATTTCAGCATGTCATTTGTTCCATGTGACCTAAGACAGGCAACATCAGCATCACATGTACAAAAGTCTATGTAAATCAGGAACATACAGTTTGTTATTTATGTTATAAATATCATTTGAAAAATTGTATAATAGTTTAATGAGGCCCATCAGACAATGATAATCATCGGAAATTCTAATATGCAATGTGGCCAAATTTAATTTCCCAACTGGTTTGCAGTCACAGACTTAATATCAGTAGAAACGTATTTCTCATATAACATGACCGTTTCCTATGGGTGAAAGCCATTGTAGAAAAATCGTCTACCATGAGCTGACGTCACTCATGCCGTCACATCACGCACTATTTTCATCATCTGCTTGTTACAATGTTACTGTTCAGTGTCAGTCGACTATCAGCCAAACCGTAGAGTAGTGTATTACTTATAAAAATGTTGTTCTCTTTTATTCAGCGCTTGTAGTCTGGGTGTGATTCGACCAAAGTGTCCAATAGTAGTATTGCGCGCTTGACCTGGTTTTCCGCTTACAACATCGTCGGTCGAAAATGGCACGTCAGCCTTTATTTTAGCTTCTCTGATATGTTATATGAGAAAAAAGCTCTCACACTCGTTTATTTCTAGACGACTTTTCTCACACTCGTTTGAGAAAAATGTGCCCTGCACTTGCTAAAGCTCGTGCAGGGCACATTTTTCTCAAACTCGTGTAGGAAAAGTCATCTATCAATGAACTCATGTGAGAACCTATTATTCTCTAGATTCTTAATGACTGAAATTCAAATGTTCTGTTCAGAAATACAATTTTCTCGAATACTATTCTGTTGATGTTCCTATGTTCTGCATTAACTGTTATCTCCGTAGAACTTTTACGAAAGCATCTTTTGGCGCTTGTACATTTCCTATGGATCGCATTCACTTCTTCCCCTCAGCCTGCCTCCTCAATAACTTCGCCTTCCGAGTAATATCACCACCATACTGCAAAGAGGAAAGATCAAGCATTGAGCCCCCAGTGATATTATCATGGTACTCACAAGCTCTAAGAAATGCAACCAGGCAGGAAATATGTACATCATATGCAGCACTCCTGTGTACTGAATTGCTGTTTTCAACAGGGAGTGAAGAAAAAGTATTGGACCTCCGTGATAAAGTGGGCATATTTACAAGCTCTAAGATATGCTACAAATCAGCAAAAAATATATACAGCATATGTAGTACTGCTGTGTACTCAATAAACAGTACTTATAGTTGTGTACTCAATTTCTGTTTCCAAACTATAAAGGCTGAATAAAAATAATCTCTAGATTCACAGACACTTTCTTCAAAACATGACAAGAGGCTTTTTTTATCTTTTTTTTTCTCTTTCACACAGACCAAACATATTCATCTTTTCTGGCACACCGATGCAGTAGTTTAATACAATTTGATTGAAATCAACAATGTTCTTCAAGCCTCTTGGAAAGTCAACCTTCAACAAGACCGTATAATAATATTTCCATAATGTGTATGTCCCACATATCTGTTAGTTACATGGGATCCTCTTAGTCAATCAGAGTATACACAGCTTACTGTAATACATGTCAACACATGAGTATAGTTACTTACACATTTGGCCGTGACATCCTTCTTAAGGGCACGTATATCTTCTCTGGCGACGATCTTGGCACCTACTGCTGCCTGAATGGCTATAGTAAACAGCTGTCTAGGGATGGACTCATGTAGTCTGGCACATATTTGTTTGCCCAGTGCCCTGGCCTGACTGACATGGGCAATGAGAGTCAGCTCCTCTACGTCCTTGCCATTGATCAGAATGGTCAGCTGCAATGTAAAGGTCAAAGGTTGCACAAGCACCATGACGACATGCACTCGCTGCTAGCTGCACACTCAAGTTCACCAACAACATGACAGCTTTTCTGTAACGATATCATCCCAGTGGTGGAGACCATATCCCATGCATGTGCTCACCAATGGTGCCAGAACTCCCATAACTGTAAAAACACCGTGTACATCTTTGACGAGAAAAACTGTATATCTTTACCATTTCGCAGATGAATATTTTTTCTTCAGAAATTCGCGCTATATCAACGCTCCATGATATAAGAGTTTTTCATGGAAATAGTTTATTCATTGTGGTAATTTGTGATGTGTTTACTTTGGGAGGAGTGGCTGTAGGGCACTGCCATATTTCAGTATGTGATTCGTTTCATGCGACCTAACACAGGCAGTGTCAGTGTCACATGTTCACCACAATACTAACGTTACTTCCACTCAAGTAGGACGTCATTCTCCCTAAACTCAGACGTGATTTTACCTCAACTCGGATAAATGACAGCGCCCTACTTTTGGTTATCAGGAAAAAAGCGCACTATATCTGACATAAGATGGTCTTTAAAAAAAAGCAAGTTGTCATCTTTGCATAATAATAGATGACACGTTTTGTTCTCTATTAGACTATGCACACTTTCATTGGAAAATCACTGATACAAAAAATAACAATATATAAGCAAGTTGTCATCTTTGCATAATAATAGATGACACGTTTTGTTCTCTATTAGACTATGCACACTTTCATTGGAAAATCACTGATACAAACAATAACAATATATAAGCAAGTTGTCATCTTTGCATAATAATAGATGACACGTTTTGTTCTCTATTGGACTATCCACACTTTCATTGGAAAATCACTGATACAAAAAATAACAATATATAAGCAAGTTGTCATCTTTGCATAATAATAGATGACACGTTTTGTTCTCTATTAGACTAGCACACTTTCATTGGAAAATCACTGATACAAACAATAACAATATATAAACAAAATTATTAATATTTTGCATAATAATAGATGACACGTTTTGTTCTCTATTGGACTATGCACACTTTCATTGGAAAATTACTGATACAAACAATAACAATATATAAGCAAGTTGTCATCTTTGCATAATAATAGATGACACGTTTTGTTCTCTATTAGACTATGCACACTTTCATTGGAAAATCACTGATACAAACAATAACAATATATAAGCAAATTGTCATCTTTGCATAATAATAGATGACACGTTTTGTTCTCTATTAGACTATGCACACTTTCATTGGAAAATCACTGATACAAACAATAACAATATATAAGCAAATTGTCATCTTTGCATAATAATAGATGACACGTTTTGTTCTCTATTAGACTATGCACACTTTCATTGGAAAATCACTGATACAAAAAATAACAATATATAAGCAAGTTGTCATCTTTGCATAATAATAGATGACACGTTTTGTTCTCTATTGGACTATGCACACTTTCATTGGAAAATCACTGATACAAACAATAACAATATATAAGCAAGTTGTCATCTTTGCATAATAATAGATGACACGTTTTGTTCTCTATTGGACTATGCACACTTTCATTGGAAAATCACTGATACAAACAATAACAATATATAAGCAAGTTGTCATCTTTGCATAATAATAGATGACGTTTTGTTTTCTAGACTATGCACACTTTCATTGGAAAATCACTGACACAAAAAATAAGCAATATATAAGCAAGTTGTCATCTTTGCATAATAATAGATGACACGTTTGTTCTCTATTGGACTATGCACACTTTCATTGAAAATGCTTTTCAAATACAAAAATAACAATATATAAGCAAGTTGTCATCTTTGCATAATAATAGATGACACGTTTTGTTTACTTCTATTAGACTATGCACACTTTCATTGGAAAATCACTGATACAAAAAATAACAATATATAAGCAAGTTGTCATCTTTGCATAATAATAGATGACACGTTTTGTTCTCTATTAGACTATGCACACTTTCATTGGAAAATCACTGATACAAAAAATAACAATATATAAGCAAATTGTCATCTTTGCATAATAATAGATGACACGTTTTGTTCTCTATTAGACTATGCACACTTTCATTGGAAAATCACTGATACAAACAATAACAATATATAAGCAAATTGTCATCTTTGCATAATAATAGATGACACGTTTTGTTCTCTATTAGACTATGCACACTTTCATTGGAAAATCACTGATACAAAAAATAACAATATATAAGCAAGTTGTCATCTTTGCATAATAATAGATGACACGTTTTGTTCTCTATTAGACTATGCACACTTTCATTGGAAAATCACTGATACAAACAATAACAATATATAAGCAAATTGTCATCTTTGCATAATAATAGATGACACGTTTTGTTCTCTATTAGACTATGCACACTTTCATTGGAAAATCACTGATACAAACAATAACAATATATAAGCAAGTTGTCATCTTTGCATAATAATAGATGACACGTTTTGTTCTCTATTAGACTATGCACACTTTCATTGGAAAATCACTGATACAAACAATAACAATATATAAGCAAGTTGTCATCTTTGCATAATAATAGATGACACGTTTTGTTCTCTATTGGACTATGCACACTTTCATTGGAAAATCACTGATACAAAAAATAACAATATATAAGCAAGTTGTCATCTTTGCATAATAATAGATGACACGTTTTGTTCTCTATTAGACTATGCACACTTTCATTGGAAAATCATTGATACAAACAATAACAATATATAAGCAAGTTGTCATCTTTGCATAATAATAGATGACACGTTTTGTTCTCTATTGGACTATGCACACTTTCATTGGAAAATCACTGATACAAAAAATAACAATATATAAGCAAGTTGTCATCTTTGCATAATAATAGATGACACGTTTTGTTCTCTATTAGACTATGCACACTTTCATTGGAAAATCACTGATACAAAAAATAACAATATATAAGCAAGTTGTCATCTTTGCATAATAATAGATGACACGTGTTGTTCTCTATTAGATTATGCACACTTTCATTGGAAAATCAGTGATACAAACAATAACAATAACAATAACAATAACAACAACAATAACAATAACAACAACAATAACAATAACAATATATAAGCAAAGTTACCTGAAGATTGTGGAGTGTTATGATGACTAAATAAAAAGTTAATTATTAAACAAAAACAACCTTTTTTACCTCCATTTTCTCTAACCTTTTGATTGTTAAATACAACCAGCAATCAACTTGTAAATGTTATGTTACAATATGTTCAGTTCTATTTACAGTTTGAGTTAGCGGTGTTATGTCTCATCAGAGAAACTCAATTATAGTGTGTGAAATACATGATTATGATTATACTACAAATAAGTGCCACAACAATTAAAAGATATTTATAATTAAATACGTACTGCATTCCAGGGAGATTGATGAACATTTATTTCTATATTTCCTGTTTTATTTGCACTATGTAGTTAATTACAATAATTAACTCCAGTACATGATTGCAAAATAATAGGTCACATAATAAAGAGCTTCCTGGTGAAAAATTTGGTGGCTTTTCTCGCCAAACAGAATTTTTTAGTAATGACCAAAAAAAAAAAAATCTGTAATACACTCCACAAAACTTTCCCTATCAGTTATGTATTGAAACGGTCTTGGGCAGGTCAGTGTGATCTACTAGAAATGGAGTGATCTCAGCATCAAACATGTATAAGAAAAGCTGCTCACATTTTGTTATCATGTTCTGCATCACCCATCATTAAATAAAGTTAACCTTAGGGGGCCTACCATAAAGTGATATCTGACAGAAGCCGCGGTTCATTCATCATAACACTTAGATGTGGTTTTGTCAAATTCCACATGCCACTGTGACGTTCGAGCGGTCAGAAAACGTCCATCTCTGCGGTGCACACGAGACCCGAGGCGGCCCGGTCTCAGGCCCCTGTGACAAATTGTCAGGCTGATGTGAACGCAGTCTCGTATGACTGGAATTGGCCAACGAGGAAGGTCCGATTCAACCTGCCACCTTGTCTGGATCGAGGAGGTAGGATGGGGGGACCTGTAGAAACAACCAAGGCAATAATAAAGTAATAATATTGTATTCTGCAATGTACACAGCTCTGTACGCGCACAATACCTGTAATAAAGATCCCTACTCTAGAGGTAGTTATCGTTAAGTGTTATCTTTATCTTAAAGAGAAAGACTAATAATATACAGTATATACACGAGACCCTATCTATGACGCGTCACGGCCCAGTCTCGTCCAGACTGGCTCTCGTCGTGGTATGGTACGGCGTATCCGGTTCCTCTCCGGTCGTAGGCGTAGCCCCGGACTGTATGGAACGTCTATCGTGTCTAAGGTTACACGGCCCAGTTCATCTAAGCGTTATTAATCGTCTCTGGAATCCTCTCCGTATCACTGCTTCTCCTAGCAGTAGCCCTTCGGCGGCATCGACCCGTACGGCACACAACAGCGTCTTCGGCGGCAGCCCCTTTCGGCTCGGCAGACCTCACGTCTCCGGCGGCCCGAATTCGGCGGCGACCCCTTTCGGCTCGGCAGACTTCACGTCTTCGGCGGCCCGTCTACGGCGACCCGTCTTCGGCTCGGCAGACCTCACGTCTGCGGCGGCCCGACTTCGGAGACCCGTCCGCGGCAACGGCCTCTCACGGCGTGGACCCAAGGGCGAGTTAATAGGCTCAGACTATCTGCATATATATGTGGTAATAATGCCCTGGTCTCGGGAGCGTATTATTACCTTACAGTATAATGTCAATTAATATTAATGATTTGTAATAGCATTCAAGACTTGCGGCAAGGCATAATTCTATCCCTGCGGCAGTGTAAATATGTACAGTGGGTGTAAGCTTGTGTAATACGTCACCTCTAGCCGAGGCCTGTAGGTAACTGGTGTAGGTGAGTGTGATAAGATCTATTCCGTCCGTAAGGCCGACGATCTTGTATGTAAGCAAGTATATGTTATTGATCGCATCTAGCCGAAGCCTGTATACGACCCATGGGTGTAAGGTGAGTGAGTGAATAAGACGTACGCAATTCTCGGTCGTAACCTCGAGTGCTAGTCTGTGTTGAAATGCAAACTAGTGTAAGCTGTATGTACAGATCTCGTCCCGGAGGCCGATGATCTGGTGTCTGTGTGTGAGTAAGTATGCGTAGGATGTTTGGTGCTGTGCATTTCCCGTTGATGGACATCTCGTCATCAGATACTGCGCGTGTTAGTATCTTATCCTCGTCTGGCGGTTCGTCTCGTCATCAGATACTGTGCGTGTTAGTATCTATTATCCCCAAGCTATGGCTTAGCTCTCGGCTTTCCAACCCTTCGGCGGAGGGTTCGGCGCTGTTTCGGCCCTTTCGGCCCATTCGGCACATTTGCGGCGATCCTGTCCCTGTGCTCTCCTGCACGATGTTTGCCCGCCGAATGTCCCAGACAGAATGCCGAATCTTTCATTCTCTACGTCTTTTTTAGGCTCTGGCTCCCAGAATCCTTTGCGCGCCCAAACATGGCAGCCCCCATAAAACGAAAGTGTAGACTCAGGCGGTGTTGGATTTCGTGTCAGACCAACAGAGTTCGACTTCTCTCGCCCGGTTTCGATGCAAGATGCGTGTCAGGGATATTTACACTTCCCTCGCTGAAAATTTCAGCGCACAGTTAATACAGGTAAGTCGAATATCCACCATTATCGGTCCATTCACAATGCTATATAGAATGTCCGCATAGAACGAAAATAACACTCTCCAGGTCATGGGCATTTTCGTTACACCACTATAAACAGCGTAAACATTGGGATCACATGATTTATTCATATACGATCTGTGGTAGACCTAATTAGATGATTATTTATGGGGTGGCAATTGATCAATCGGCTATCAAACAAACTGCACTGTGAATATTGAAAAACCTGAGGCGGAGATACAGGGGCGTCGTTAGGGGGGGGTCGTCAGGTGCGAACGACCCCCCTTGGACGCGCCAAAAAAGAAAAAAACCAGAAGAAAAAGCAAAAAAACAAAACAAAACCAAAAAAAAAAAAAAACAGAAAGAAAAAACAAAACAAAAAAGCAAAAGGGGAAAGAAAGAAATAAAAAATGGCCGTCTCCAGGATCGTAAGCATGCTCCATTCCAGTAGTGACGCGTCAGTTCGCTCAACAATGGGTTTACCATGCACGACTTCCCGTTTTATGGTCATAAAGTGGATTATGAAAGAGCTGTAGCTCTGTTTATGAGACTCCACCCTCGACGGATAAAGCAGGCGAATTTACTATTCAATTCATCATTAACACTAACTCGTGTGTTTTTTTCCTTCTGCTCGATGCGTGTGGATTTGATAATGACGCATCGGCAGCCTCGGTCTACCGTTGGCGAAGTGCAAAACGGGCAATAAACTGAAAGCTGTATATGTATAAGCTTTGCTGAAGGCTATACTACATTCGTGTTATTTCATTTCCGGAAAATATATCAGTTTAATTTTTTTCCTAGTCAGTATTTTACCATGGCCACGTTTTAATGAGTGATATTAGTTTCATTTTTCTAGTCAGTATTTCACCATGGCCACGAGATATAGTCCATGATACACAGTTTGATATTCTACACAATATTATTGTGATATTTTCAGCAAAAGTTTAATGTTCACAGGCATGAAATGACATATGGATCGAAAAGTGATATGATGATGTTTAGTTTTAATCATTTGAACATGGTTACAGTGGCGTCGGAAGCGGAGGGGCCAGCCCCCCCCCCCCCGCCCCACTTTTGATTTAGGGGGGCCCGAATATCTTTTGGCCACCCTCTTTTCAGCATCCCTAACTGACCATGTCCCCACATAAAAATTACAGATAGGGTGCCAGGACGTGTAGTGGTGTGTTATAGTATGTCGGCACCTCTTCCCACTTCCCTTATATGTGTTGTAATAGGCCTATTTTGTTTGTGTCAAACCAGGAAGTCAAATGGAGTCCGGCATATTCTTCAATATCGATGCGGGTTTATGCGAAACAAATGTGAAAATAGAACCATGAATCTATATACATTGTGATCAGATTTGTTTCCGGGAAAACGGGTAAAACGCATCTCCGGCAACCGGAGACCCCGGAGCTTCCGGGGCCTAGGCGGCCCCTGGACCCTCGCCTATCAGACTGTGAGGATCGCTCATTTTAGCTTTGTGTAAATGAATCGCTATCATATTGGTTCTAATGTTCCATGATGTAAAGGTCATCGTTTTTTTTTATGTGATAAATATAACTAAACAGTCAAATGGATTCAGGCATGAAGTATGATTTTTTCAATATCGATGAGCGCTTATAAATGCGAAACATATACGTGAAAATAGAACCATAAATCTGCATACATTACGTTCGAATTTATTTCTAGGAAAACTCTTAGAACGCGTCTCTGGAGATCTGGAACTTCGGAGCTTCCGGGGACTAAACGGCTCGTGGACCCTCGCCTGTTGGGCTGTGAGGATTTCCTTGTTTTATCTTTGTGTGAATGAATCGTATCTGTAGGCATATTGGTTTCCCTCCCAAGAACTATAAGTCATCGTTTTGTATGTTTTAAATATAACTAGAACGTCAAATGGATGAAGGCATGAGATTTTTTCAATATCGATGGATGCTTATAATTGTGAAAAAAAAATCGTGAAAATAGAATCATAAATGTGCATGCAGTATGATCAGTTTTATTTCCGGAAAAACGTTCAGAACGCATCTCCGGCAATCTAGGATCCCAGAGCTTCCGGGGCCTATAGGGTTAGCCTACGAGGTATATTGGCTCAAAGCATTATTATTGTGTTTTCAAGATGACAAGAGAATAAAATATAATACTGATATTTGACAAATGACGTGTTAGTTTAATTGTTGGAAATCGCTCAGAATGCATTTCAAGTCCTCTAAGGTCCCAGAGCTGTATATTATAACCCTAAATCTGCATACATTATGTTCAGATTTAATTCCGGGAAAACGCTTAGAACGCATCTCCGGCGATCTAGGACCCCGGAGCTTCCGGGGCCTAGGCGGCCCCTGGATCCTCGCCTAAAGTGCTATGATAATCGACCCCCCTGTGAAAAATCCTAGCGACGCCCATGAGATAGTAATAGTATGTTACAATTTCAGATTCCTATAACGTCTTGCTGTAAGATTGGCATAACCACAGGACTGATGAATGACCAAATATAACAGAAAGTTATGACATATACCTTCACCAGATCAGAAACTTGATATCTATGGTCTTCATAATCAAAACTGGAAAGACAAATAAAAAATATCTAATAATGGAGATGACAGACACACAGCAAAATGTGCAAAATGATTAGCAGGATCAGATATTTTAAGTTTACATAAGCCATGTGAGAAAATACAATATATATATATATAGTTGACCACAGAATGTGGAATTAAAATTAGTTCAAAGTAGTGTAATAAAAAGTTATGCATACACACAATAATTATTTCACCGTAAGGCCAAGAATTATTATTTTTTTTTTTCTTTGGTAGACCATTTTTCTACAAGAGTCTTGATTTAGGACAGTGATTAAAACTCAACCATAGGATGATGTGTCCCCACCCTTGAAGATTTTTCCTCACACTATTTCAAACGTTAGCAGCCTAATCCAACATTTAGAACCACATTACAAATTCAAGGGTGATAACTCTGGTCTCGGTTAAGGGAGATAACTGCTGAGATCAGAAAGGGTGCAAAGTGCTTGGTTCAGATGGCACATGTGCCACCAGACAAAACAAATTTTACTGATGCCAAGTGGAAAAGAATGAGGATATCTTGACAAGACTTCATTATAATATTTAATGGTGACCATTATGTTACCTAGCATATCCAGATGTGATTGATTTCAGCTCATCAAAAAAGTCCAACAGAATTTCGTTCAAAGGAAGAATAAACTTGAAAATAACCCTCTTATTATCTATGTATCGTTGGTCCTCCTGCACACCACGTCGGCTCTGGAAGAAACATACATTAAACATTAAATGCCATTCAGAAACTGAAACTGTATGTTTAGAAAAGTATTACAGGTAGAAGGTGATCACCATCAGGAAATATCAGTTTCGCTCCACTACATCACAAACATGACTCTCTACATGCCTTTGGTACTTTGGGTGATAGAAAGGCGAGTTTTGCGTTGTGCAACCTTGAGAAAGATTGAACTTTGAGGGAATACCTCCCCTGAAAACATTCTGTAACAACTGTGTCAGTAACATCGAGCCAGGAATTTGAAGTAGTGTCCTTATTTGAAAAAAATAATGCCGAGTGCAGCGAGGCGTAGCGTACAGGCCCCTGGAAGCTCTGGGATCTTAGCTGCTCTCAGGAGCATTCGAGCCCATTTCTGGCTATTTAAATGTCTTGTCAGATACCTGTAGATAATGAACAATTTACTTCTTTTTTTCCAAATTTTCACCATATTCAGGCTGATCTTGCTTGTGTTTCAAAATGACAAAGTTGAGCAGGGACTTGCTGCATGAATTTCCAGATCATTTACTTCCACGTGCTGTCAGATTGATACTATACCATGATGTCAACTTTGACTAAACTAATAACAACTAACCTTTTTGCTGATTAGACTAGGGCTCAGGGGCCGCCTAGGCGCCGAGAAACTCGGTACTTTGGGTGATAGAAAGGCTGCTGCACATGTCTTGTCGATCAAGACTGTTCATGTCTGCACATGTCTTGTCGATTCCTGGCTGCACATGTCTTGTCGATCAGACAAGCATATCATGCACATTTTACTTCTTGTTTAATCTGATCATCTGCTTTTAAAATTATTTACAGCTGCTGCTTTCAAAATTTCTATTGCATAGATTCCTCTGTACAGTATTTTTATACCATGCTGTATATCATTCGAAGCTCATTCTCTTCCCACCTCGACTGCCTCAACGGGTTGAACATAATTTGTCCCAGCTTCGATGCCTGCATCATTTTCCATGTCGTGTTCAACATCTGCTTGACCTATGTTTTCAATACCGGCAGCACAGCATCGAACAAAGAGAACGTCGACTTTGTGGCAGTCAGACCATTCATCTTCCTTTAGTTTTTTTTTCAAATGTCCAGCCAACACACCGCATCCTCTTGTACGGCCGCTACCCATCGTATTTCCCCCAGACCAACCTTTCTGTCCCACCATGACGGCTTGTCATTGCAGATACGCGTTGGGCATCAGACTCCTAAATAATTTACACGTTCGGCAGTATTAACAAAATTGTACCTCGCTGGTTCCCTAATTGAGTTTAGACTTTCATCTTTCGACAGGAAGTAGTTTATTTCAAGCGCTACAAGGTGACAAACTTCTTGTCAAACTTTTACCGTCAAAATTTCAAGCTGTGCGCGCCTCTACACATGAGGTGCTCATTTCGCTGTTTTCTCTGCCTGCTGAAAGCAGTGCTCAGGCCCCGCAAATAGTGCCCCGGCGAGGCATGTTATCGAGCAGTGAATCGAAATAAAATTTGTAGCTGAATAGAACAAATACAATACTTGGCAGTGGTACCAACGGCTTTCTATTAATCGTTGCAACGAAGGTGGAAAAAAATCGGGAAAATTCTGGTCTTTGGCAGAGATTACGTATAGGGGTTAACGGATCGGGACTTTTGGAGCTATGAGCCAGTTAACAGTTCAAACTTCAGTTCCTGGCGTCGCCCCTGATCACCGGAAGTGGAAAGTTTTCACATCAAAATGTCGGCCTTGACGAGTTCTCTAATTGTACCAAGTATGAACACTCTAGGCCTAATAGTTTTGGAGGTATGAGCCAGTTAACAGTTCAAACTTCAGTTCCTGGCGTCGTCCCTGATCATCGGAAGTTGAAATTTTTCACATCAAACTGTCAGCCTTGACGAGTACTGCAATTGTACCAAGTATGAACACTCTAGGACTAATGGTTTTGATGCTATGGAGCCAGTTAACAGTTCGCGGCGCCCAGTTAACAGTTCAAACCTCAGTTCCTGGCGCCGCCCCTGAGAATCGGAAATGAAAATTTTTCACATCGAAATGTCGGCCTTGACGAGTTCTCTAATTGTACCAAGTATGAACACTGGGCCTAATAGTTTTGGAGCTATGAGCCAGTTAACAGTTCAAACTTCAGTTCCTGGCGTCGCCCCTGTTTACCGGAAGTAGAAATTTTTCACATCAAAATGTCGGCCTTGACGAGTACTGTAATTGTACCAAGTATGAACACTCTAGGACTAATGGTTTTGGCGCTATGAAGCCAGTTAACAACAGTTCAAACTTCAGTTCCTGGCGTCGCCCCTGATCACCGGAAGTGGAAATTTTTCACATCAAAATATCGGCCTTGACGAGTACTGTAATCGTACCAAGTATGAACACTCTAGGACTAATGGTTTTGGCGCTATGGAGCCAGTTAACAGTTCGCGGGGCCCAGTTAACAGTTCAAACTCAGTTCCTGGCGTCGTCCCTGATCACCGGAAGTTGAAATTTTTCACATCAAAATGTCGGCCTTGACGAGTACTGTAATTGTACCAAGTATGAACACTCTAGGCCTAATAGTTTTGGAGCAATGAGCCAGTCAACAGTTCAGACTTCAGTTCCTGGCGTCGCTCCTGATCACCGGAAGTGAAAAATTTTCACATTATTATGTCGGCCTTGACGAGTAGATATATTAATGTCGGAAGCCATAAAGCATTCTTTAGCTCGACTACATACAAGAGATATCATTCATGGGATGTTTCTTTGTTTATAGAGTTGCTTGAATTTCTCATTAAAAATATCTATGTGAAATTTGGCAACACAATATATCAGCAGCATGTAGGTATTCCAATGGGTACTAATTGCACCCCTGTTGGCTGACCTGTATCTGTACTCTTACGAATATGACTATATGCAAGCGCTTTCAAAAACCGATCAATTCAAAGTCCGTTCCTTCTCATTCGCCAAACGCTATATAGACGATCTTCTCGCTGTGGATAATCGCTATATAAATGACGCAGTGAAGGATATATATCCACCTTCACTGGATTTGAAGGAAACTACAGATAGCCCTACAGGCACATCTTATTTAGATCTCTATCTCTATAAAAATGAAGCGGGCATTCTCTCTCGTCGACTTTATGACAAAAGAGATGATTACAATTTCGACATCGTAAACTATCCCTTTCTGGATAGTAATATTCCAGTGGGACCTGCATATGGCGTATACATATCTCGCTTAGTAGCATTTGCTAGATCCTGTGTTAAATGTGATGATTTTAATCAACGTCACAAAACATTGTTGCAGAAACTTATAAAACAGGGCTATTCCACCAAGCGCCTCCACTCAAAGTTTCTCAAATTTGGCGATACATATCGCATGCTGATAACAAAATACGAACGTAGCGTGCAAGATCTATGGGGCTACGTTTCGTAACATGTGTCTAATTCCGCTTAACGCGGGGCTAGGGGCCGTATGAGCCCATGTACTTCAACATCCTCATGGTACTCATATGAACAGTCACAATCAAAGCGTGACTGAGGTACATCATTTTTAGATGACGACTCTATAACGAATATTATGGATTAAGAATACTGATCAGCGATACGGATTTGATATTTTGGAACATCATGATGTCTTGCCGGCATCATTGAAAACTGTTGACCGCTTCTCTCTTGCAGGAAACAAACCTATGTTTATGTATACTTTTGTCTTTTTGAATTTGGTGCTAATACTGTTATGTGGAAATGGAATAGGTCTTTGGATTATGGACGCGGATATTCTCTAATGGACGACGGCTGGATTATGAATGACGGACTAGACGCTTGTAATTCGCAGCAATTCCTGCTGTAGGGAAGATTACGTGACTTGGGATATCAATCTACATATATTGTTCACTACTATTTCATGAACAGGATTCCGTTGATCTGTAAGCAAAGAAGCAAGCATACATGTGCTAGTTCATAAGAACACAAGGCCCGACTGATTGGCGGACGAATTCGGGAACTTTCTGGCGTTTATGGAAGGGGTCATCCTCAAATCCACTATCCGTCTCAAGCTGTTTTACATGCAAAGCAAAGCATTGGGCTGAGAAGCGCCAACATTTGGTAATCATGGTAACTATAGGAAATCATCCCGTGATGCTCGTCATATAGAGACTGTAACCATGGTAACTATATGAATCATCCTGTGTTGCTCGTCATGTAGAGACTGTAACCATGGTATCTATATGAATCATCCTGTGGTGCTCGTCATATAGAGACTGTAACCATGGTATCTATACGAATCATCCTGTGGTGCTCGTCAT